>JALBCR010002040.1:0-63424 GCA_030710515.1 Abscondita cerata
ACAAATACTTCGTTCCAGTTACGTATTGCTCCCATTAGTCATATACGGAAAAGTATACATGGAAAAAAATTGAAAATTTGAAGAATCACTAAAACCAATAGGGCAACGCTAAACTATTTTCATTCTTCTAACACTTCCGGTTTGCGCGAAAGTCGACAACAACTGCTTTATTTTAAATAGAACCCCCTACATATTATTGCATTCCTTATTGATGGGAGTTATCGATTTCGATATTAATTTTTTTAGAAAAATTTTCAGTTGCGAAAGTTCACGGAAATATCTGTAGCTTTTTTCAGGAACTCCAATCAGGTTAATTTTTGGTTTGTATAAAGAGAATGGAATAGACTGCAAACGAAGATGTATTCAACATTAAAAAATGTAACACTAAGTAAGTGTTTCATATTTGCTGTTACATTTTGACATTTTCAAATAGCAATAACTTTTTTAAGTCAAATGGACCACCCTGTATTTTTTTACTCCGTCGGGTGAAAGTTAAAAAATTCTTATTCAATGATATAAGAGCATTAGTTAGTATTACGGCTTTTCTTTTGAAGATATTGCAATTTTCTACTATTAGGCCGTACCAGACCCGTTATTGAATTAGCTATGATTAGAATTGTTTGAGAAACATACAACTGTGTGAATTTGACATAACCCAATAAATTTTGGAATCGTTATGCGTTGCGGGTTGTGATTCCAATCATGCCGGCATGTTAACAGTTAACATAACAATCTGGTACGTCTCAATAGAAAATTGCAAATATCTCCAAAAGTAGTAGCCGTAATGGCAACAATGCTTATATGATTTAAATGAGAATAGCGTTGTCCTTTGTAAGACAAGGATAATTAAAAGAGATGGTTTGTTCTACCAATCTAGGGATTTTAAGAAGTAACTGTTAGTTAGATCAGTAAGACACCCATAAGAAACAAAAAACTAAATAGAGGATTCTACATTTTTTAGTGATTTATGATTTAGTTTTTTGGTGTCTTCTGAGTGACTTATTGATCTAACCAACAGTTACTTCTAAAATCCCTAGATTGGTAGAACAAAACCATCTCTTTAATTATCCTTGTCTTACCTGAAACTAAGACACTATCTTCAACCTGCATACTACAGAGTAAAAAAATATAGGGTGTTCCATTTGACTTAAAAAGTTATTGCTCTTTGAAGATCTCAAAATGTGACAGCAAGTATGAAACACTTAGTATTACATTTTTTAATCTATGAACACATCTTCGTTTGCTATAGTCCATTCTCTTTATGCAAACAAAAATTAACCCGATATGGAGTTCCCGAAAAAAGTTATAGATATTTCCGTGAACTTCTGCATCTGTGAACATTTTACTAAAAAAATTAATATCTCGAAATCTATAACACCTATCAACAGGGAATGTAATACAAAGTGCCCTAAAATTTGACGTAAAATACGAAAATGTAATAATATATAGTGTTCCATTTAAATTAATAAAGTTGATGTCGACAACCAGAAGGGTGAGAAGACTGAAAATATTTTAGTTGAGTTTGCCCTATTGATTGTAGTCATTCACCAAATTTTCAATGTATAGTTTTCCGTATACGGCTAATGGCGGTACCCGGTGAGACACCCTATATATTAAGAAAAAATTAGCCTAAGGTGTATTAACCTAATATATCATTAATACAAATATATTAATGCTTATATTTAAACTAGAAAAATAATTATAATTATACGGAGTTCAAGTGTAATAGCTGAAAAACGGAGGTTTAATTGAATTATAGGTTGATACTGCACTATAAGCAAAATACTTTCTGAAGAGTATTGATTGTTGTGGTAAAGTTAATAACTACGCTGAAGTTAGGTACATTGGAATTGCCATGTACACTCTGCGCCAAAAGTAAACTACAGCATTTTTCTTAGTTTCGACGAACAACTTAGTGAAATTTACATTAAAATTTGTATTTTAAAACTGAATCACATATAATCACAAATAATGTTTTTATTTACATATTTGTCAGAGTATCGAGTTATGACCAAAACAGGATTTGGGGTTAGTACAGGGTGTTTCAATAAGGGTGGCCACCGGCAATATCTCGGAAACTACTGGGTATAGAAATTCAGAAAAAATATGACCAAGTGGTCATTACATGGGAATTATTTTAAGTTTCCAATTTCACCATAAGAGGGGGCAATTAATAGTGGGAATTAATAACAGCATTGAAAAGTATGAAACAAAAGTTTTGTCTAAGCCTCATTACCTTAGCTACCTTAATAAGCTCCCGAATGTCGAATTATATAAATTCTAAACTGATTATCCGATTTTAACAAACTCAAGCTTGTTCGAAAGAGAAATGTTTTCAAATACCATATTCATTCCTACCCCATAGTTTCGTATAAAATCTCTAGAGGGCGCAATTAGCAATAATAACAGTTTTTCTCATATTGTCACGAAAATTTAAATCACACGCTATAGTTTTGATTTCATATTTGTAAAGTAGATTAAATTTGCAAGAAAAAAATGTTAAAACCTTAGTTCAGTTTTAACTCGTGGAATCAAATTAATAGCGTCTGCAATCCGGCCAATCATGTTGTTGGTCGCGTTTTATAAACAATGTCTACTTTTCGTCCCCACAAGTAAAAATCTAACGTAACTACCCATTTTAATCCAGCGATTCGGGTAATTAACATTTAAATACTGAACACCGGGCGTTTCTAGGAATTATCTGTTTACTCAAGCTTTACTTAAAATAAGGGTTTATTAGTAAGTAAAAAAAAAAGTTGCACTAAACTCATTGATTGACTAATTCTTGATTAGTTTATTAAAATCAACAATTTAAAAAAACATTGCATTTAAAACAATTTGTACCTAAATACATTTGTAACAGTATAAAAATAATTAAAGTAGGAACCTGTAGCGTTAAATTGTTTACAAACTAATTACTAAATCGACATCACCTGTTAATAATTTCCATAATTTTGTAAGGATGTATGAAAGTAAAATCGCCAAATTCTCTCCAATAAAATTCTATATTATCATCAGTTAACGTCGACAAACACTCTGGAGCAACACTTACAACACATTCTTGGAACTGGTTTTTAATCTTAGCATAAAATTTTTTCAACGACGAATATAATTCTTTAAGGTTTTTATCTTCGTGTAACAATTGTTTGATCTAAAAACCGAGAACTCCGACTTACGAAAAATGATTAATATTAACCCTCACCGTAGATTCAAAAGTCCTTTGCAAACAAAGAAGTGTAAATAACACGTTTTGACATACTTTACCGTTTTTTCCATCATCACCGTATAATATTCGAAGGAGATTAGAACACAACGATTTGAGAGCGATTTTTTCCTAAAAACGAATAATAATAATTGCGCTTGTAATTTTAAGAATGTCATTTACCACGTTGTTATCATTAACTTTTCCCGAGCTCTCCGTATAAGAAAATAATCCATTAATATTTTTCATTTCTTCCTCGTAATAATGTGTGCCGTTACTTAATTGAGGAATTTTTTCGATCGGAACTACTAATAATATTATAAATAGAGTGTCCTCAAGAATCGTGATTGCCTCCGGTATGTGATTTAATTTTTTATTCGCATATTTTGCTAAATAACACAAAAAAATAGAACTAAAGCGTAATTAGAAAAATACATGTACTTACATAAAATTTCACACGACATTTGATGCAGAACGTTAAATTTAATATTACTGGGAAGATATTGAAACAAGCAATTGTAAAGATTCTTACGATTTCCCAAGGAATTTCGTTTGGGCTTCAGTAATTCACGATCCGCCAAAGATAACGATACACCCGGATATGTCTAAAAAAAATACGTTTTAAACAAATCGTATGGTAAACGGAAACTTACATAGCAGAAGTTATAATGCACAACACTAGGTATAAAACTTCCCGCAATCGTCTGTGAAAACTTCTTAACGAAGCATTCTTTGAGGAAGAGCTCTATATTTTGAGATAAAATATCATTCTTGTCTGTCAATAAACTCATAAAACATAATACTGCCCATCGATTAGTCTTAAGTGTTCTTCTTGAACAAGTTTCATTATAATTTTGGATGACATAAATCTGATATAGTCGTTCGAGTCATCTAGCACGTGGAAAAGAAACGGTATTAAAGGATCGTAGTACTCAAAATGTCTAAAAATCAAATTAAATTATTCTTTTAACATTCGTATTTTTACGAACATAGAGCATATGTCGTACAAAGCGTAGAGTATGTGAAGCTTCAAGTATTCAGTGATCGGCCGGTTCGATAGAATAAAAAGAAGATTTTCTACACAAGTCTCCACCAAACTTCGATTGACAAAACAAGCTTTTACGTATAACATTAAGCACAAACTCCAAATTTCTTGATGATTTTTTAAATATTCTATAAAAGATTAACGTAGAATGCGTAAAAGTTGTTATACAACACATACCAGTGAGGTTCCTACTATGTTTGGAAGCTGTTGCGATTTTTTTCAATAAGTTAAAAGTGGCTGGATTTATGGACGATTTTTTCATTAATATTAACTCTCCGACGTATACAACATCTCGTAACAAATATATTTGATTGTCTAAGGTGGCGTTGGAAACTTCTGTTAATTTACTTCTCAATTCTTCTTCAAAATTCTAAAACGTACAATATTAAAATAGATAAAGGAATGTATGCCGTTCACGCGATAGTAACTTTGCATGTTGCGGGAAGATTTATAGAAAGATCAAGATCAAAGTGTGCGCACTTATTATCTGAATCGCGAAAGGTGAGCCCTACGTCATCACAGTTCGAAACTATCAAATACACACGTTCAATATCGAGTATGTTCTGTTTTACAATCAAAACAAAGATGAATGATTATGAGAACGTAGAAAGAGATAAAAATAATTCCCCTCTTAATTTTTTACAAATTATGACTTCAGTTGTATTTTTAATAAATAATCTGTTTTACCGACCTATGTTCGACAATTAAAACGATAATGACCTGTCATTTTACTTGTATTAATTGTTTTGGATTATCTTGTGTTTTGTCATTAGTTGTACATATTCGTAAATATTTATTTTGAATTTACATTGAAGTCAATTGTACTGCTTAACATCTACAGATGAAAACTACCGTAGGTACGATAATTTTACTACAATGTGAATGGTTTTTTAATATTTTAAAGTAACTCCAATAATAATAAATAAATAGTTCTGTTTCCATATTTTATCTCTTAAATCGCTTTTAGTAAATTAAAAAAAATTCTAACCTAGAAGTGATAGTTTGTAAATTTTGATAGTTAGACTGTGACCATTGCTGTCACGTTTATACGATAGAATGGTTAGTTTCTGATTTGACTTTAGTTTTTAATATTAAATCATACGCATTTGCTTGATGACGTAGGGCTCATCTTTCCTGATTCAGATAGTATGTTAGCGATTCGTGGCATTTAATCATATATGGGTCAAATAGTGTGCCTACTATTATTTACTATGATTACACGAATTTATTTGTGCTTCAGTTCCAAATTAAATTTTGAAATTCTAACGTACAAAAAAAGTTCTAAAAAAACATTTTAAGCCTCTACAACTCTAGGTAAATTTTTCCAAAAATTTAAAAGAAGCGTTTCGCATTGAACGTTACATCGTCCCGATACTAATATACCGTAAACTGGGGTGGCTCTGGGACAGCCAGGTGACTTTGTGACACAATGTATCTGCCTCGAAAATTCGTTAAAATAATCATTTTTGCACGTTTAGTGGTATTTTTTGGGGGAACACTTTGTGACACACATTTTTATATGATCACCGTTTGGAAGGTGACTTTGTGACAGTCCCAATATGAAGAACATAGTTTTAGACCATTATTGTTATAAACTCATCTGGCTAAACGCTGGTTTTCTGTTTGCATGAAAAGTAGTAGGTGTCACAAGGTCACCCCATTGAGTGGGGTCAAATTGTGACAAATATTTTTGTGAATAATTTTTCTGTCAAATGTTAGGTTTACTTAGATTAGTAGCCAAATGATGAAGGTTCATTTGTAATGTATCAGATGTTTTATTTTTATAAGATAGAATTTTGTAATCGACAAAAACTGCTAAATCTGTCACAAAGCCACCCCAGTTTACGGTAGGTGAAAGGAAATATGGAAAGTGTGAAACTTTCAATTGAAAATTCGAAAAAAATAAGTTGTAGGAAAACTGTTTTAAGTAATTGATTATTGAGTTTAAAATTCGGGAAGTACTATAAGATAGTTTAACCAAGATTTAACAATGAACTTAAGTCGTTGGAAAAAAAATAAATATACTGTTTAGACTGTTTTTATCCCGTTTCCTCGAACTAAAGACGCACGCTCTTTTCTTTTACTTAAACCAATGCTTAAACTAAGACTAAAACTCAAATCCTCGAAAAAGAGGAAAAAGAAAAATAGATTTTACAAAAAAAAGCACGTATAGTATAAATAAATTCCTACATAACTTTTTTTGTATTATTTACTTCTGAAATTTCAGTCAACAATAAATTATCGTTTTTAGACCTGTCAATCACATTAAATAAAAACAATTCGTTTACTTATGAAATATACAGAAAGCCAACAACTACTGCACACGTTATTCCCTTTAATTCTAAACATCACGTCACACAATTGTTTCTTCAATAGATTGTCTAATACACATTGCAATTACTTAACTTTAATAAAGAACTAAACATTATCTTCCACACAGCAAAACAAATAACTTTTTCCACGACATACTTAGAAAACGGACGTTTCTTCTCTACAATAATAGTGAGGAAAATTCGTTTTTCCTCACTAGCGAGGAAAATAATGCCGTGTTACAAAAATGCGTCTTAACAAAATGGAAGAATGTGTTATTAGAACTATATGCACCTAGTAGTTAGTTAAACAATTTAATTTAGTATTCAATCAGGTTTGTTTAATTTAATATCTTATATTCCGACTCTTAAAAATTGCTATCCTACATTTATTGGTTAGAATTACGCGACTGCGCTGTGACAGATTGAGACCACGCCGATACTACAGAATACTGTAGCGAGACTATTCGTTACGTTTACAATATTACTTCTTTCATTAGGTTGTTTTTTGGGGAATGTCGTGTAAAAAATGTTATGTCTAACACATGAGGAAAGCCTTTTTCTCGAGCTCGAGTAGGAAAAAGAATCGCTTTCCTCACTTGTTGGACAAATAACTATTCCCTTTAACAACAAATTCTTTATAAAAACGGTAAGTGTACCGCTTTAGGGATTTTGACAAATTTTATATCATTTGAAAGTCAATTCAATGCCTAATGAAATATTATATTATCGTTTTATTCTGGTTTTTTTAACGATCCCTAGGTGGCGTCGTTTGACCAACTGTTAATTTTTCGACTTTTTTTGGGAATTTTCAAATGCAATGCTATACTTTTAAATTACTTACTTGAAAGAGCATGAAATTAAATAAAAAATGGTAAAAACCGCATCTCAATATCTATTTTCTAAGAGATACGAGAAGAAATATGGTATACGGATCGACTTTTATTCTTAACTAAATTGAAAATTTTACATAACCCAGATGTCATAAATTGTTGACAGCTTAAAAATAAAACGTTTATAAATTTATTAGATATTTTGATATAGCGGCGTACGCCTCGCTCTGTTCTTAACAATTACTTACAAATGAATTAAATTACTTTGCATTTAATACTTTATGACATCTGGACGCCTACTATATTATGTAAATTTTTCAATTTAGTTAAGCCTTTATAAATTTAAATATTCGTAGCAAGACTTTGCAATCGTGTTTCCACACATGGCATCAATTCATTGCAAATTTACTTAATTTTGCTATATATAAACAAGTATTGTTAGCGCCACAAACTATTATATTTTAAGATCATGTTATTTTAATTACTTTTAATATTCAAGTTTGTTGCCAATTTTAAATATATGCGTACGTGTTATTTTTAATTATTTAACTTTTACCGTATAAGTACATTTATCTTTTCTGTAACATGGTTATAAAAAAATTAAATACTTTCGTAGAGTCTGAAGATGACGCTCAGTTCATAATACAGTCGAAACTAGTGACGTTACAATAAAATTAGTATTGGAGAATGACATGTGATTGTTTTTCTTATTTGATTTTAATTAATTTACAATACTGTAAGAATGGATAATAACTTCGTTTACAAAATGTAAATTTGATTAAAAAAGTAATACATGAAACAATCGTTTGTTTTAATAATTATTATTTTAAATTTGTTTTTAAATTGTCAATATGGGTTTTAAAGAAATAAGTTGTAATAGCAGTGACTTATAAATTACTATCGGTATTGTGATGTTTAATCTTTTGAAAATACCACATGGTTATGGGAGCAATAAATTGTTATGAACAAATTTATAAAAAATGTGGAAGATCTATGTTGCTGTAGAAAATACTGAAACTATGCCCGCTAATGAAATATGTAAACATAATTTTTATTTCTCGGGGTTCAAATTTATTTTATTAACCTTAATGTAAGGATTGATAACATTTGATTGAGTGCGTGCAAAAGATTAAATAATTTAAGAAACGTACTTACTCAAATTTACCTTGTTTTGCTCTATGAAAACATGGAATAAATAACGCTTCAAACATAACTTACTTATCCAGATAACTTATACTTGTAAATCGTTCCATGCTTTCGCATAAATTTAATATTTAAAGAGTACGTTAATCTTCTCTTTTTTCTCATTTTTCATAAATTGAAATTTTAACAAAATATCAGATATGAAATTCGTAATACACTGTATACGACTAATTGCCGCGTACTAAACAAATAACTAAATTTACGTCTACTAAACTAACTAAATGCAAAAAGTACCATGACAAATCGCTACTTTATACAGCGCAGATGTGGTTTAACATTAAATTAAGTGCGGTTATGTTTGTTTATGAAATAAATTTTCTTCTAAACTAAATACAATGTTTCGCTAACGTTTTTAATGTAACGTGCCCTTTACAACGTAATGTTATTTCGAATCTTCAACAGGTAAGTTCATTCACTTTTATAAATTTGATTTTTATCACACACGAAGTTATCCAATAAGTATTTTTTTTCACTTGTAATATTATTGCAATTAATCTATTCTTGTTCACAACTCTTAAATTCTAATTAAAATTTTAATTGTTTATCATTTTTATTGCGTAACTGTAGTTTTATTTTATAATTTTATATACGCAGCCGACGTTCCTTTTACGTCGGTAAATTCAGAAAACCTTCTTGGAGTGTCTTGAAAAATCTCAGTGAGATGTATTATGGTCTTGTCAAGGGCCACTTTGATATTTTCTAAAAATCACCTGACTTTTAGCGTAAGACCCTTAGACAAAATTGCACTGGAAACAGTGAAAATATAATTTTCCAAAAATTATTGCAAAATTGGTATCATTGGAGAGATCAGAAGATTCTGTACAAAAAATACGCCCTTGTAATTAAAATGCCCCTTTTTATTCAATTTTACTCGCAAATTCGAGTTATATGAATATTTTTTATGATTCCCAGGTCCTTAAAATGTCTAAGAAATGTTATTTCAAAGTTCCATCAATTAATTAAATTATTTGTATAGGTGCACATAAATATCTGTGAAAATGGATTTTCTTCGTTTTCCAAGAATTAAAAACAAAGTTCAGAACCCAGCAACACATACTGAGTTCCTCCAAAACACTTTAATTCACTGGCCGATGTCCAATTCATCACCAACACTAATGTTTGTCGAAGCACTATGACGACTTCGACGTTACAGGTTGTACAGGTAAGATATTAATCTTATGCTTATGACAAGACAATACATGGCAAGATGGTCTGCTACAAAGACGAAATCATGGGAACTTCAGTGATAAATAACGGATTTTTCAGAGATTATACTAAAGAAATGAGACCAACCAATCAATGTTTTATTTATGTTCGTTTGCCCGTCTATTTATTGTTTCGGGCTAATATCTGAATAGAGTGGAAATATTTTAACGGAAATTTCATAGGCAGATAAAAGGCCGTCTATCGTAAGCTTGGAAATCTCGCGCAGGTGAAGTGTAGCATTTTATAGGATTTCAAGGTATGTACTGGCAATAGTACATTCTGGACAGAAGGTAGTAGGTATTATTAGCAAATAATACAAATTGGTGGAAGATAATTATAATTACCTATAATTAATTCCTTTTCTGGTTAAATTTGAACCAATCAGTAACAGACTTAATTATCGTTTGTACAACCATGCTTTGTATTCTAAATTTGTCATTATTAAAAAAAAAGTTTTACATTCCAATGATATCAATTTGCAGACGGAAACGTGGTTATTAAATTAAAATTGGAAAGATCAGAGATAAAAATTTATATTTCACATTATAAAGGATGAAAACTGGAAACTAACTATGTGTTATGATTTTAGTTTTAATTTATTTACTATTAGGTAAGTTTGATATTTAATTGTCATTGATGTAATGCACCTTACGAAACTAAGATCTTTTAGGTATAATTATGCTAATTAGGTATCTGAATGTGACGTCATGCTTTGAAAGTCATTTTAGTTTAGTGTCGTTTATCGTTTGTATAAGATGGTGTTTTATTTAGTAGTTAAGTGTGGTAGTAAATCTTTGCGCGATAAAAATGTACATTAAATTAAGTACCTATTTAAATAGTCCTTATCTCATGATAACATATAGAGGGAGGGAGGGGGGGTTCACGCAAACCGGCTTTAATAAAGTGTTTCAAAATAATAATTATAGTAAATCCTCTTTAACATTAACTCACCACACAAGCAGAAGAATCCCAATGAACATCTTCATTCACTAAACGTGCGTACGTTGAAAGAAGAACGACGACATAATTTACCGCAATCGCAGGAAATGTTTGATCATAAAAAGCTTGACAAACAAGATGCTGCATTTGTCGATAATTCTGTAAATCATCATGACTGCATTCCGATCGTACTCTTCTCTCCATGATCTTTGTTAAAGCATAAATTACCAAACTAAGATCTGTGGGTGACAAATTTATTTGATTGCCCTAAAAAAGATTGCATATTTTATTGCTATTCGAACTTGGTATTTAAGTATGAGTAAAAAACAAGACTACACAATTATAAGGGTAAATTTTACTTAAACCTGATCCTTAACATTAATCATTGAGAGGAATTATTCTTCTTAGGTTGAATGTTAAATGACAACATAAAGTTAGTAAATGTCCATGCTTTAATTACATTTGTTCCTTGTTGAAAGAATATGGATTCAATTCACGGAACAGCTATTTTATTCTATTTCTACAAGACTATGTCAAGTACCTACTTTAAAGCAATCTACAATGTTAATGCGTTATGTTACAGATACCAGTCCCTTAAAAACAATTGCACTTATAATTACAATTATTAGTTAGAATAAAATCATACAACACCGCAATTCCTGATTAGTATGTATTGCAAACTTTATGTTGTCATTTATATTCGAAAACCGTTCGCCACAAACTTAATGAAAACGGAGAGACAACTAGCATTTAGCAAAAATTCATCTAATTAAGAAAAATGTGTGCCCACATTTCTTTTACGATGCATCCTCTGAAGATTTTCTACTTGCTGTATCTGCGTCTACAAGAGATTAACAATTTTAATATTTTAGGACGTGTTTTCCCAATATAACTTATCTACATATGTTACATTAGAAATCAAATGTCACAATAATAAATAGTTAAAACTTACAATTATCCATTCTTCTAACATTTCTTCGAGCAAATGACTTTTATTGTATCGAACAAAATTTAACATACTACACAGTAATTTCAATGCGACCGTTCGACAAACACTATCTTGAATTTTGTATTCCATCAGAATTCGAACATAACGATCCCTGTAAATAATAATGATTAGTTATTTATGTATCAAAAGAATAAACGTGATGTTAATCCCGAGAATGTAAGGAATTCCCGAGACGACCGTAGAGAGCCAAGGGCATTTTTATTTGAAGGATTAATGAGATTAATTCCAGAGATGTATACAAAACTTTCCTCCCAACCCCCGCGCCGTAGTTAATAATACATAGAGGAAAACATTTTTTCAAATAATACTGTTTCGGAAACAGTGATACCCACGACATCTAAACAGAGTTGCTTGACGGTTATTATAGAAACGAGTTTGTTTATGCATCGAAAAAGTTTCAGTGAAGAAAAAGATATTAAAAATATTGCTTCCGAAGATGTCTTGCTGGTTTACTTTTCTGAAGTCTCTGAAACTTACAAAGCCTCGTACTTAAATCAAACGTACCTATTTATTCATCACAACGTTGACATCAGCAAATTTTCAAAGCTAATATGAAGTTTTTCTGAAACGAAATCCAGAAGGTTATAGAGCAAAAAAATCATTCTCAGTAGAAATCAAGTTATGCAGTTCATCGAAGAAGTTGCAGATGAAATTACTTAATGGTCAAGGTAAACCATTTTTTAGAAAATTAACAGAATTATTTGGCATTTTTTAATAGGTAGGAATAATGATGACCATTGCTGAAGCGACGAGATGCCAAGAATTAGTCAATAGATGATATTCGAGATGAAGGAGCAGTTATAATTGTTAATATAAAAGATACGAAAACCAAGATTGATCGGTGTTTCAATATTTTAAAACCTACGGACAAACCATCGGTGGATTTAATGGGGCTGTATAGGAACTATGAATCTGTTAAACCACCACACACCTGCTTAACACAAGCAGTACGAAAAACTAATTTATCAAAAGACCTTCGATTATTTATTTATTCTTATGGTACATTTTAAATATTGTATTGTAATGTACTGGACATGATGGCATTGCAGCAGAAGTAATTAAAAATATGGGTAAAAGTGGAACACAAATGCTATTACAACTGTTTAGGAAAGTATGGAAAGAAGAAAAAGCTCCAAAAGACTGGACAGTAGGAGTGATTCTACCAATTTTCAAAACGGGAGACAAGTTGGAGTGCAGAAATTATCGAGGCATTACACTATTAAGTATATGCAGGAAAATATTTGAAAGAATTATAGAGAAGAAGTTAACAGCCAAAATAGAAGGACAGATGTGCGAATCACAAAGTGGGTTTCGTAAAGGACGTAGTATCCAAGACCACATTTTCACATTACAGTTAATCATTACAAAAACCTTAAGACAAAATAAAAACTTATATGGCATTTGTAGACCTAGAGAAAGCGTTCGACAGAATACCTAGAAAGTTAGTATGGGAAAGCCTGAAAACCAGAGGCATTAACAATAAATTAATAAGAATTATTGAGAGTCTGTACAGTAATAGCTTAAACTACGTAAGAACGAACAACGAGTCTTCCGAAAAATTTGTTACGAACGAAGGATTACAACAAGGAGCAGTACTTAGCCCACTACTTTTCAATATAATTATGGACGATATCATCCAAAAAACTAAAGTGAAAGTCCAACAACTTTGTATAGGGTACAATAACTTACACCCCATAAGAATAACAGAGTGCGCGTTTGCCGACGACTTAGTGATATTTGCTCCGAGTGAAGTGGATCTTCAAACAAACATACAGATTTGGGCGCGAGTGCTTAAAGATTACAACCTAAAAATAAATAGTGAAAAAACTAAAACAATGGTGGTGGCACAAACACAAGAAAACGTTAACGTAAATGTATTCGGGACGGTAATAGAGCAAGTTGATAATTATAAGTATCTGGGGGTAAATATAAATGCAAAAGGTAAACACGAACCTGAAATCAACAACAGAATCCAAAGTGCAGCAAAAACATTCTATAGTTTAAACACTAACTTTCTTAGCAACAATGAAATTTCAAAGAAAACAAAATTGACCGTATTCAAAAGTATATATGTACCAATTTTAACTTTTGGTTGTGAATCGTGGGTACTTTCAAAAAAGACAAAAAATAGACTTCAAGGCATGGAAATGAAATTTCTAAGGAGGGTCAAAGGAGTGACAAAACTGGACAGAATACGAAACGATAACATAGGAAAAGAACTGCAGATACAACCTCTAAACAAAAATATAGAAGAGAAACAACTAAAATGGTTTGGACACCTAGTACGAATGGACAATGCCAGACAAGTAAAACAAATATGGCAAGCAAAAATCAAAACCGCGAGAACAAGAGGCAGACCTCCAGAAAATTGGAACACTACGGTCAGCAAAATACTTAAAACCAAAGAAATGTCTTGGATAGATGCAAAAGACTTGCAGAAAATAGGAAAGAATGGATCAAATTTGTATTAAAGTAAAATAAATTTTAGGTATTTTGTTATTTTAGTTTATTAGATTTATTAAATATGCTATATTAAAGTTAGAATCGAATATTAGTTGGTAGTTAAAAATAGCTTAGTTTAGAATAATTAAAATGTAATACATGAGTAATGTAAAGTTACGACCTGACACCTAACGGTAGACAGGCACTGATAATATATATATATATATATATATATATATATATATATATATTGTAATGTAAGTGTTATGTACGGTGGCCCAGAAAATCAGTATAAACCTGTATAGTGTGGTGACGAAACCGTGTGCAATTGTGGATTGGTTCGTCTTGATAAAGCCTTTGCTTCAAGGTTTAGGAAAACCACTAAAACCTAAACATGCCAACTGTTACCCACCTTAGTATTAATATGTAATAATATTAATTAAGTGTGTAAACATTATAGAAGGTAAATAAGAACATAAATGTAACAACACAGCCATTGCATGACGACATGTAATGGACCGGTACAAGCGCCAGTCACTACTGGAAGCTTCCTGATGCAAACTTATACAGAGAGCACTGTTTGAGAAGAACTTCAGAAACTTTGTTGACAAAGTAGTGTTAATTAACAAGTGTCAAACGTCTTGGTGGTCGAATCTTCAGATCAAAGTAAAATGCAAATTGTAGAACAAATTTTAAGCGACAATGGACAACCAGCAAGATTCAACTCAATATCAGCAACAGAAATAATGACTTCGTGGTTACTATTTATTTAAATGTTAACGTTAATAAATAAAAATGACATTAAAAAAATATCGGTATTTTTTTATTTCATTCCAGAGGGAATAAAGTACCAGATTACTAGTCAAAAATGAGGGAATAACTTTATTCCCGGTTGGGAGGAAACTTTTTTAATAACTTTTGCAAAACAACTACTCACTGCAATAGTCCTAAAGAATGAAACTTTTCGAAAATCGAATACACGAGAAAATTGTGCGATATTAAATGGTCCACCAGATTCCATATAAAGTTTTCGTCTTCGTTTACAGTAAGATTCGAGAAAATCAGATCACCCAGCTCCTGTAATTTTATGTTAATATTAAGAAGTGAGGTGCATGACACACCTTTGCGTATAATGACGATGTTGACATGGGATGAAACATTTGCTTCGTAAATATACTCATTACGTACACTACTACATCGGGTTCATTTGAATGATATTCGAGAAGGCGCTTCAGGTTGATTATACACGGTTTTAAATCAAACGGAGAACCTTTCAGACATATGCTTCTTAGCCTCTGAAAAATTAATAATAAAAAAAAATTGGTTGGATATAAAAAATATTCGCTTACATTTAAAGCTCTAATGCTAACCAAATCTTTCCTAATTATAAATAAATTACAAATGAACTGAATATAACTAATATTCAACTTCTTTTTACTCCAACCTGGATCAATCATACGGTACATCATGTCTTGGACGGAATTCCTATTTACGTCGGCAAAATTTTCGGGTCCCATCATTTTCTAAAAATTATTTATTAAAGCAACTTAAACGTTAAAACAAAAAATTGAAACAAACCCTTAAAATACGCCGACCCAATGTGTCTTCTGAGTATTCAGCAACAATTTCTAAAGCTTTGGTCTTTATGCCTTCGTTTTTGTCGGCAAATAACATGACGACATTTGTCAATACTATTTCCGCTTTAATTAGTCTCTTCGAAATCGGTTCGTAATCGGGAGGATGTCTCAAAAGTGGAACCACTAAGTGTAGACAATTTTTTTTTAAATCGTCTCGTGTGCAAACCATCGCTTCGACGAAGAAATGGAAAAAGTCCTCATTTATTTCGCTGGGTAACTGCTGTATAAGCTCGGCAATACCCTACAATATATTTTTACGTTGAAAAATTTCTAAAAAATAATACTAGGATGAGTGCATCCAGCAAAATATTTTTGCGGGTTCGGTATCTTATTCAAACACTCTCAATATTAACTAAACGCGCGCGTTATTAAAATAACAAGAATTTATTTATACAGGGTGGCCGACCGAAAACGAAAAACGCCTGTTTTTGGAGCTATCGCACGTTCAAAAAAAAAACGGAAGACAAAGTTGACCCTGACATATTAAAAGGTTAGGCAGCCCACGTGCCGAAAATCTTTAATGGCATGATGGGTCGACAGGTGCCTCATATGACGGCCAGGTTGCCCAAAAGGCCCCCGGCAGCCCCATTTCCGAAAATCTCAATTTACAGTGGCACCTATGAAAGGTATTTCTCTATTCCACCAAATACATTTTATTCTGAGAAACGAGCCTAAGGGGGCGCGAGAACCTCCTATTCCTAGAAAAGGAAAAAAGTAGTTGTTAAAATTTTCGTCGGACAATTTTTTTTCGCACCTTTCACTAATTTTTCTTGCGATTACTTACTTTAAAAGTGGATTATCTATAAATTTTAAAAATTATTCGAGACGAGATTATGAAGAAACGCCCCAGATTCGAGAAACACGATAGAAACATCTTGTCGGACTACACGTAATTAAGCCACTTAGAAAGTTATAGCTGGTTATTTAAAAATGATACTTTATTCGGTGGACACCTAGACTAGTATAACTTACTTTACCAGGGTGAATCCATATGTAAGTTATGTAGAAAACATCACGTCAGTTTGAAAATTATACAGGGTGTTAGGTAAACATGCGGCAAAAATTCAAGGGTTTTTTCCTTGGCGTAATCTAAGAATATTTTGTCCTATGATGATTTCCTAAACACCTCTTTATTTCGAAGATACAGGGTGAACAAAATTTGCGACAGTAACAATATTTAATATCAAAAATAAATGTAAAGTTAATCAATCTACAATAAATGTTCGAAATGACTTCCTCCAGCCTGGATACAAGCATTCAATCTTCTCGTCAATGAATGTCGAACTCGTTCAAATACACCAGGGTCGTTTTTAATAGACTCACACCCAGCAATTATCCGATTTCGCAAGTCGTCCAAATCTTCCACAGGAGTAGCGTAAACTAGTGATTTCAGATATCCCCATACGAAAAAGTCCAAGGGATTTAATTCTGGGGATCGAGCAGGCCATGCGTGTGGCCCACCTCGACCAATCCAGCGATCTCCGTATGTTGCTGTTAAAAATTACGAGCAACCAAACTGAAATGTGGTGGTGCACCATCGTGCATATACCATTGCCATTCTTGTCGCCAATGGTACATCCTCCATAAACTCAGGTAGTGTTTCTTCCAAAAAGTTGCGATAAGATTCGCCAGTAAGTCTTGCTGGTAGAAATACCGGTCCAATTAGGTAATCACCCACAAGTAGTGCCTGAACGCGTTGGATGTGGTAAGGATACAACAAGTTGTCCTTAAGAATTTTCCAAACTGTCCAATGACTTACATTCAAAGCATTGGCAATTTTTTCTCGTAGAACTACTTGGATCTTCTTCTATCATGTTTAGCATCATTCTGTTCTAGTTGTACCCTTCTTACTGCCATTGGTCTTCCTGGCCCTCCATTTCGTTTCAATGCCCCGGTTCCGTGAAGACGTCGATGAATGTTTTCGAAGATTTTTCGATCGGGGATATTACGGCCAGGAAACCGTTCAATGTACAATCGTCTGGCTTTTAATGAATTTCCATCGGCAAGTCCATACATGAAGTGCATGTCAGTCATCTCGGCGTTCGTATAGTGATTCATAATAGCGGACTTCACTAACTATTAAAGACACGTAAAAGACCTAAACGTCACTCACTTTAAACAAATGTGACACATGAAACAGCTAAACGTCACTTAATTTTTTACTTGACAAACTCATTGGCGTACGCCATACTTTTATTTACATTAATATTGTTACTGTGGCACATTTTGTTCACCCTGTATCTTCGAAATAAAGAGGTGTTTAGGAAATCATCATAGGACAAAATATTCTTAGATTAGGCCAAGGAAAACCCCATTGAATTTTTGCCGCATGTTTACCTAACACCCTGTATATGTCAACTACAGTAAAACCTCTAAATAGCGGTCACTAAAATTTGCTGCAACACTGAGCGGTATATGGAGGTGGCCGTTATTGGGAGGAAAAAAAATTTATTTCTATGCGTTGCTTATTAAAATCTTTTAAGTATGGAACATAATACGGTTCGCTATAGGGTACTATATATATATGTGCATTAAAAATAACTATAAATGTGTTGATGAAATATTAAATAATTAGACGATATAATAATGGAAGAGTTATACATATTGAATACATAATACATACATTTAGATAATATGTACCTATTTTCTAATTGCTCGTTATACCTACTACAATAATTAATTATATACATATACATACCATTAAATTACATTTTGTGAAATATTTTTGTATTAAGGTTTGTTTTACATTTTTAACTTTAGTTTGTAAAACAGAAGATTCACATTTTGATAAAATTTGAAGTACTTCTACAGCTAGCTCACTCTTATCATTAGAAAATAGAAAACTTTGCACATCTCTTAGTTTTTCACACACTTCACCCATATCTTTAATGTTTGACGTAAAAACTTCGGATTCTTCTGCACCACTTTCATTGTTCAAACCACAGCCTTCACTATAGTCTAATTCACTGATTATATCTTGAATACTAAATTGGGACTTTCGGTCAAAATATCACAATCAATAGATGCATAATTTTCAAGGCTTACACGTTGATTATCTTCTAGTAAAACGGAAAACAGCTGAGCTAGTGAAATTTCGTCTTCTTCATGGAAATCTTCTTGCAGGACCTTTTCCGAGAATCCTGCTTTCGCTAGACATTTAGCAATTGTAATAGGCAAAACGTTTCCCAGGCTACTGATATCCAAAGTAAAGCGCTGGTTAAATTGATACTTTTTTCCGTATCTTCATAAGGACGTTCGGTATTTGTGAATGTTAGCAGCCTTTTGATTAAAACTTCCTGTATCTTAAAGTTTTGGATAATTCCTAGATCCAGTGGCTGGCAATGGGATGTGGTGTTTGGGGTAGAAAAACAATGTTCACATTTTCAAGAGTCACTTTGGGATGAGACGTGGCATTATCCAGAAATAATAAGACTTTTCTATTTTCTTTTTATTTTTTCATCCGTTAATTCTTTTAGTCAGGAAGTCATAATCTCTACCGTCATTCAAGCTTCCCATTCTAAAGGCAATTTTTGATATGAGAGCCTTTAAAGCATCTTGGGTGTTTACTTTTTCCAATGATTAACGGATTTTCCTTATCACCTTCCATATGTGTACAAAATAAAATTGTCAATCTTTGTTTTGCAGCTTTTTACCACTACATTTATCGTTTTTAAAGAGAACGTTTTGTTTGGCATCGCAAGGTAAAAAGTCCGGTCTCGTCAGCATTGTACACATTTTTCGGTGAATACTCCTTCAATATTACTGACAGCTTTGCTTTCCAAGCTTCAACAGTGTCTAGCTAGGTTAATATCAGCTGACTCCCCGCAAATTGTTTTAAAAGTTATGTTATGTGTCTTTGACAAAATTTCTCAAGCCACCCATTTGAAGCTTTAAAATCCATCATTTTTAAATTTTCCGCAACTTTCAATGCTTTTTCTTTTATTAAAGGTCCAGATATAGGGATATTTTTATTCCTAGCTTTACAAAACCAATTGTAAACTACTCGGTCAATTTCTAAACCTTCAGTTCTAGGAAATTTTCTCTTCTGCTCTGTATTGGAACCTTCTTCAAATAGCTTTTTAAATCACATTTGTTTTTTAAAATATCGTTAACTTGTGTTCTTCCAACACTAAAATTTTCAGCCAACTTTCTAGCACTGGTATTAAACTTTTCACTTTCCACAATTATATCAATTTTCTCTTTAAGAGACAAACGTTTTCTTTTTAGCGACATTGTAATTTTTCTGTACGTCTATATGTAACAGTACTGTTGAACATACTAACTCAAACTATGTACGAAAAATACGATTTTTGGGGCGAGCTTAATAAGCCTGTTAATTGCACTTTCTCGGTAATGACTGTCTATTGTAAATCGAACAAATTTTTTAAATCCGTTCTTAAATACCCGTAATTACTTAAGCCTCACACAATGAAACAATTATATATTATGCACAACTTGAAGGCTAAGCTGTTGTTAAGTTTACAAATAAGCGGCCGTGGCCGTTATCAAGAGGTGGTCGCTATTAGGAGGGTCATTAATATGGATATTTCCGTATAATTGGTTTTTGACTTAGAAAACTTGGACGGTTTTAGAGGTGGCCGCTTTTAAGAGGTGGTCGAAAATAGAGGTTTTACTGTATACATTTGACAATCAAAATATACCAATAATGTAGGTATATTTGCAAAGCTAAAGTATTAAGTAAAATTGAAATTTTTGTTCTGGAAAAAAAGTTACGGTTTCGTACTTTCTTATTTATAATCTTATTACAGTTTTCTGCGGTTATTTATAATATACTTAATTCTAGAAATTGTCTTAACAAATACCACTCGAACTCAGATTTTCAGCCGTTTCTTTTTTTCTCTTATTTACTGTCATATAGGTAATTTAACTCGATCTGTTTGACTTCGCTCTCGTGATTTTTTCAAAACATCTCTCGTTAAATTGCCAATGAAAGTAAGTACTCGAAAAACAAACGAAAAAAATAACCGACCAAATCTGAGCTCTAGGGTATTGCCCCTCAACATTTTGTTTTTGATGACACGATAAAGATTTGAATATTAGCGATTTGAACCGACTCGGACGTTGCGCGGGTGACCCGGTTTTGCCTCGTCACCTGGCAACGTCCTCGTGTATTATAAATCGCATAATATTCTCGTTATATTAATAGCTGTTTTATTCTTTTAACGAAAGCGAAAGTTTGTTTTACAATCCTTACCAAAAAATCAAAAATTTCACGTAAAAAGTGTTAATGGTAATAGCAAATATCTCGTGCTTACTCTTAACACGTAGTGTTTTTGTTGTAAATTTAAGTTATTATTGTCGTCAATAAGTATATTAATATGCATGTGATTAAATTGTCATACGTTTACTTGTTGCTGTGATTAAATTATGTGTATATGGTCGGCGTGTTCAAAGTCGATGTGATTAAACGTCGGTATGTTTCAATATCGGTGTGATTAAATGTCGGTACTATTATGTCATGTTTAAATGTTCTATGTTTAACTGTGCAATTTTAAAAAACTAATTATGTCAGAATTAGGTGCTCCAAGATCTATAGCCTTATGGGGTTACCGTCTCAACCCCATCGCAATCTACACGATCATTTCCACATCCGCATATTACAACGATTGAAATGCGGAATTCAAACAAACAATTGCGATTAAGGAAATGCTGACAATCGGAAAGCATAGTGATAGACTGTTGTGAAACATCACAACAACACATCATTCTAATGAAAGAAAAATAATCGACTCTCTTAAAGTTTGTGAAAAACTATAGAAACCAACTCGTTATAAAAAAAACGTCAAATTATGTAAATATGAAAAAAACGCAAAATATAAAACTTTGTTTAATTTAATAAAACATCTTATTTTACTCGGTCCTTCGAGTTATTATTAAAAATCCGAAGAAAACTACAAAGCGAACGGGGAGCCTTTTATTATATCGAAGGAAGGCACCGTTTTCGCTCAATAGACTACGTAACAGGAAGGAAAATAATCACAAAAACAATTCAATTGACAGGTGGAGTACCGCAACAGTCAGTTTTAGGTCCCACTTTATGGGAAAGTTCTTTCAATAATTTTTTGAACTCACTACCTCGAAAACAACGTCTGACGCACTGTGTAGTCAACCAGGAACGCGTGTTTCCCGGTTTAGTCGACCGGGAAACACACAGTGGTGCCAACTCTTTCAAAGTAGAAAAGTTTCATGTTACAGCTATTATTTCATAATAAGATGTCTATAATTCATTCGTTTATTGTATTAGCTAACATAGCGTATCGTTTTATATGTTTCTTATTAAGTAACTGAAAGGATAACATCGACAACAAATTTCGTTTTATTGTACGATCGCACAATTTTGCAACCAACTTAACGTAAATGTCAAATGTAGTATTCCCTTATTATAGTTCATCTCGTGAAAGAAAATTAGTCTGATAATTTGACGTTTGGAAATTGTTATCGGTGCACCTGTAAAGTGGTTTCGACATAATTGTGTGGATTTTGTGTAGACCATGTCCAATAGTCGCAGAGCAAATATAACCTCAATAACAAAATTGAGCCAGAGAAGGAGACTGTCTGTTCCGTTTCAAAACAGATTAAACATATTTTATTTGACTATAAATAAAGTAAGTGACATTTAGAATTAAATTAATGTATACAGTATCTTAAACAAACAACTTAAACAGTGTTACTGTTATATATATATTTGTACAGTTGGTGCAATTTGAAATTATTATTCCAGAAGTTCCTGGAGGGTGAGAATCAGATAACGACTGTGCCACATTTACAGTATGAATTATATGAGGTGGTCCCGGTGCTGGCTTCATTAAACGATCGGCAATACTAATTTTACTTTGAATGGAGTCATCCTCCAAATTTTTTAAGTGTTCGCAGATCTCCACCTTTATCAGCCAACAGAGTTGCTGCACTTTTTCAAAAACAGTGGCCAGTGTAGTCTTTTGGATTCTCTAACTGAAGGAATTCGGCTATTTGGCTAGGAATTCTACCAATTGTATTAAGCCCTACTGGTGAATTAATAAAACGTAAAAACGTTTGTTTGCCTCTGGTCTTACATTTCTATATTTTAGCAGCAAGTTTATCCATTCGGGTTTAGTTACTGCAAAACGTCGAGAAACATTTGTTTTGTTTCTGGTACATTGACGAGAATAACTTCAGATTTGAACTCGATATCATTAATTGACATTTTGCACAACTTTTCACCACGACATGCACCGGAAATACCCATTATTACTACTACCTATAAAATGAATTAGATACTTAGTTTATATGTATTTATGAAATATGTTGCTTATTACACACCTTCATTAATAGAAATGAATTGTCTGGGGCCTCAACAATGAACTTATCAATTTCGTTATCGTTTAAAACTTTGGATTTTTTTCGTTTTAAATTGTACGTTTCCTTCTTTAAAAAGGCCACAAGTTTTTTAAATTTTGAAATGTCAACGTTATTGTGTATTATCAAACAGGACTTTAACATAGAATAATGCGACCAAAGAGACTTTTTACTGGAAAACGTTTGAAAATATCCCAGTAAACAATTTTCAGTGTATTTACTAATTTTATGTAATTTGCACCAGTCCAGAAACTTTGAATACACTAATTCATACCGTTTTTTGACTTATCCGGCAATAAGTTTTCGATCGCCTTTTTGGCCGTTTCTCTTATTTCTGGTGGTGTAAATTCAATTTCAGAATCAGAAGACATAATTAATATTTTTATTGTAAAATAATTGTAACACAATAAACAACTGTCAAAATTGCAATTGTTTACCTACGGTTCCTTTGATCATTTTTTTTTAAATAGAACTTCAATGAAAGTTAGAAATTTATTTGAGAATTATTGTTTTATGTTCGTTTCAAAAAATATTGTACAATATTCATGCGTGAACAATTTTCTCGCGTGAACGCATTTTGAAAAACATATTGTAAATAACTATTGTAACATTCTCCATGAATAAAAAATAAATTTAGTATGTCTTCATTCGAATATTCTTGGTGGATTTCCATATCGTGTATAATGTGTCACGTCGAGGTTTACAAGTTTGATAAATAAAGCACATTGTTTTAATTTCCACAGGCCACTAGTCAGAAATTATTTAATAAAATAGAGAAATATTGTGTGTCGAATGTAAATACGTCGATAGCAGGAAAATGGTAACAGATAGGTATAGGAAACCCTTATGAAGATTGAAAGACCACTTAATTCTCCATCACATAGAGCAAGAAGATGCAGGGTGTTCCATTTAAAAAAATTGACTTTTGGGCAGTTGAAGTTAGTCAGATTTAGCCAAACATTTTGAACACCCTGTAGATAATGAGATGTCAAATTACACATCATTTAAAAACTTAATAGTCCTCCTAAGGGTAGCCCAAATTTTGTTACTATAACTTTCTTTTTCAATCATTGACAAGCGTTTGAAAACAATACTACAAAACCAATTTTTTCTCAAAAAAATGAGAATATCTCAAAAAACTATTAATTTTTCATATAGGTTGTGCTACATGAAAGTAACTCAGATTTTATCGTAGAATCCAAATATACAAAAAAAGCAAACGGCAAGTTCTTTAATAATTTTTTAACATTCTCCATGAATAAAAAATAAATTTAGTATGTCTTCATTCGAATATTCTTGGTGGATTTCCATATCGTGTATAATGTGTCACGTCGAGGTTTACAAGTTTGATAAATAAAGCACATTGTTTTAATTTCCACAGGCCACTAGTCAGAAATTATTTAATAAAATAGAGAAATATTGTGTGTCGAATGTAAATACGTCGATAGCAGGAAAATGGTAACAGATAGGTATAGGAAACCCTTATGAAGATTGAAAGACCACTTAATTCTCCATCACATAGAGCAAGAAGATGCAGGGTGTTCCATTTAAAAAAATTGACTTTTGGGCAGTTGAAGTTAGTCAGATTTAGCCAAACATTTTGAACACCCTGTAGATAATGAGATGTCAAATTACACATCATTTAAAAACTTAATAGTCCTCCTAAGGGTAGCCCAAATTTTGTTACTATAACTTTCTTTTCAATCATTGACAAGCCTTTGAAAACAATACTACAAAACCAATTTTTTCTCAAAAAAATAAAAATATCTTAAAAACTATTGATTTTTCATATAGGTTGTGCTACATCAGAGGTTCCCATACTTTTTTTCTCATAGACCACTTTAAACATTTTGCTGGATCTAGTGGACCCCCTGCAGCTATTACATTTACTAACTTACTTCCAAAACCCGAAAAAATATATGTCTATGTAAATCTGTGTTGTGGCTATTTTTCAATCAACTATGAGTTGAAAGTTTTCGAAAAAAAGGTGTGAATTTATATTGCTTTGATTATGCTGTGAGTATTGTCATTCAAGCTAAGTTTCAAAGCCAGTCTAAAAGCGTCTTCATCCAACAGTTGGATTCCTACTTTACTTTTTGTATTCTAAGATTGACTCACAGTACAAGAAACCAATAATCTCCCACTTCGGAGTGGTAAAAAGTAAAAATAAATATTTTCTTGTTTTGTAGCTATTTATTCAAACACAAAAATTACTACACTTTTAATTATGTTGTTATAACAGTCTTAGTAGAATCAAAATTTAACATCAAAACTAATAATGATTATTATTTTAAAACAGTCGCAATATAATCAAAACTTTGATTATATTGCGACTGTTTTTAAAATAATAATCATTATTAGTTTTGATGTTAACTTTATCTCAGATTACCATTGTAATCTGAGATAAAAGTTATAATTTTAATGGGAGGGATGTACTTGGTGAATTGACAGCAAATTATCAATATTTGGCTTGAGTCTAGTTAAGTATAACCGTAAATCTCCTCGCTCTGTAATATTTAATCTGCTCCGTTTTTTGTCAACAAGTTTGTTACGGCACTAAAACTGCGTTCGACAAGATATGACGAAGGAAACGCTATGAGAAATTTTTGCACAATTCCCCACAGTCCTGGATATTTTTCAGGTATTTGTGCCTGCAGCCAAAATGATTGATACCCTCTTTTGAATGCTACTTTGAGCTCCTCATTAGTGCTAAGCTCGAGTAGCTCTTCTTGCAGTACCACATTTTCCACTTCAGTTTCATCATATGGATTTATTATCCATGATGGTATATCCATCGACAGAATGTCTTCAAATCTGATTTTAAAATCATCATACAGGGCAATCAAATGTTGAACATACGTTTGAATATCTTCGTCGAGGCATTCTAGAGGAAGATTGAAATGTAAAGAACCTGTCACGTGACCTGCGCCGTGAACGAAAATGAAACGGACGAGTCTACTAGTCACATTAAGGGGAACAAGGAAGTGTATTTCGTAATTTCGTTTGTTGTTTTATTCAAATTGTAACCTAATTCAATAAATGCATTTATAGTAAGGTATATTTTATGATTTGCGTTGAAGAAGTGTTTCAAAATTTGATCTCGTTTTAACACTTCCTCGATCAAACCCTACCTTACGTTTAAACAAATGTTTACGCCGCTACTGAATTGAAGGTCAAATTAATCGTTCGCGCAAACTGACTCACGTGACAGGTTCTTTACATTTCAATCTTCCTCTACCTGCGATAAATTTGGAAACTGGGAAAATTCACGTCGACCTAATTTTGCTTCATAAGTTTCAGTTTACCAAGAAAAGCTGAAATTTCACTCTTTGTTTTTATCAAATTGAGGCTGTCCCCTTGTAACTGTAGGTTGAGGTCATTAAATTTTTGAACAAATCTGTCAAATACGCAATGTCTGCTTTGAAATTCATGAGGTTTTCTTTTAAAACAGGATCTTTAGTGTTCAGAAACTCTAAAACAGAGTCGAAAAGCAAATAGAATCTTGATAGACATGCACCTTTCGACAACCAGCGTACTTCGGTATGTAGCAGCAATCGTTGGAAGTCCTCATCATTTTCTTCGCACAACTGTGCAAATAAGCGCGTATTTAATGCATTGCTTCTTATTTTGTTAACTGCATTAATCACAAATTGAAGCGCTTGGTGCAATCTATCACTCAATTTTTTCGCTACTAGATGTTGTCGGTGGATGACACAGTGAATTGCAATTACCTCTGGTATAATCCTTTTAAGATGACTTATAAACCCACGATATCGCCCGACCATGGCAGGAGCTCCATCTGTTGCCACCGAAATAATGTTTGTGAATGCAATTGATTTTTTCCGTAAAAAAATCATTCAGAACATTAAAAATTGATTCACCTTTAGTGTCAGTCTTCAAAGTTTTCGCGAATAGTAACTCTTCAAACATTTGTTCGCCTTTGATAAATCGAACATATGCCAATAATAATGCTTCATTGCCAGGTAAAGTTGACTCGTCCAGTTGAATAGAAAAATGAGTTGTTTGCAGATAATTACACAAGAAACTTTCAACATCAGAGCTCATTTCATCAATACGTCTTTGTACAGTGTTGTTACTCAAAGGAATTCTTTTAAGTATGTCAAATGAAGATTTGTGCAGGACAGTTTTAAGACCTCTTCAACAGCAGGCAAAATTAACTCCTCTCAATGGTATGCGGTTTCCCAGATTTTGCTATAAGTAATGAGATATTGTAAGATGCCCGCAAGCCATCGTCGTTGCTTTCAGACGTTGAAGCGAACATACTATGCACGGTGGGTCTCTTTTCATACTTTTCCTTCAATGTTTGGAAATATTTCAAATCCTTACCTATTTTGTCAGGATGACACCTTCTTAGATGATCTTCCAGCTTCGATGGTTTCATAGAGTCATTGCTCAAGACTTTGTTGCATAAAAGACACATGGGCAATCGCTTGTCTGTATTTGATGGAAGAAAACCAAATTTCAAATATTCAACACTGTACTGTCGACACTTCTTCTTAGATTCAGCCATGTTTCGTATCAATTACTTACCTGTAAATATGAAAAAAATGTTTGTTAAGTAATCTTAAAATGATTTAACAAACATAATAGAAGTGGTTTTTAAGATACAAGTTGCTAACAAATAGATAGGTAGGTACTTACTTTTCCAACACTGGCAAACAATAATATCAATTCACTTTAATTTTCAAAAGTCTGAAAACTACTTCCGTCACTGGTGAACACTTATATAGGTACACTTTCTTTTTGAAATTCCGGAAACAACTGAGTAATGTTTATCATTCGCATTCGTATTTATATTAAAGAAAATCCAACAAGTTCATGCAAGTTCAGACACGACTTTAACTAGGCGGGCGGGCGGCGCGGCATCGGCGAGTCTTGACACGCTCTTTCTGAATATGGAATATGCAAGTTCTTACAAAAACAATTGCTGAGCTTCTTATAATATTGTCTTCCTATATTCATAGGAGAAGTCAAGCTTCTTATAATATTGTCTGCCTATATATATATTATTGTCTCCCTTATTCATAGGAGAAGTCAAGTCGGGTCACCTAATACATTTTTATAGACCCCCGTTAACGAGTTGTGGACCCCCATTTTTTTTCCACGCAAGCGTAGACCCCTATCGGGCTCCCGTGGACCCCTGGGGGTCCACCTGGACCACTTTGGGAATCTAGGTGCTACATGAAAGTAACTCAGATTTTAGCGTAGAATCCAAATATACAAAAAAATATATCATTCAATTTAAAATAAGAAAGGTGGAATATTTTAATTAAATAGAACTTTTCGAGCAATCCCCTATTCCAAATTTTTAAACAAATATTTCAACGGGAAGTCCATAAACTTCTAATGAACGGGTTAGCTGAATCACCCGGTATAAGAATAGAGAAATGGAAAATAGCAAAAACAAAGCAAAATATAATATGATAAAATGGGAAATGAGATGAAAAAAATATACCGAATGGACAAAAATATTTGTTACATCAGTCGACAAATGGGTAAATAGAGAATGGGGCGAACTACGAAGATATATTGAAAAATTCTTAACCTGCTATAGAACCAAACAAAATTTCAATGTCAAAATATTTTATTACTCAACATATTCTCCTCTTAATTGGATACATTTATTACAGCGAACCTGCAACGTCTCTAGAACTTTTTTTCAGTTGAGGAAAGAGGTGATAGTCGGACGGAGCCAAATCGGGTGAATAAGGGGGTGTTCTAGTAATTCAAACCCTAAATCACGAATTTTTGCATGGCAACATGAGATTTGTGTGCAGGGCGTTGTCCTGCAAAAACAAAACACCTTTGGATAGCTTTCCGCGTCTTTTCTCTTTAATATTTTCCCGTAGAGTGGTCAGTAATGTCGAATAGTAATCTCCAGTTATTGTTCTACCCTTATCCAAAAATCAATCATGATTACTCCATGGCAATCCCAAAAACTGAAGCAAGAACTTTTCCAGCAGATTTTTGGACACGAAACTTCTTAGGTCTTGGAGAACCAGAGTGTCGCCATTCCATCGATTGTTGCTTTGTTTCTGGATCGTAGAAATGTACCCAAGTCTCATCCATAGTAACAATTCGGTTTAAGAAGTCTACATCGTTTTCAAATCGAGCACAGATCGAACGCGATGCTTTTACCCTTGCACGCTTTTGGTCAACATTCAAACATTTGGGGATCCATTTTGCAGCAATTTTTTCATGTCCAAATTGACGTGAACCATATGATGAACGCGTTCGTATGAAATATTCAGTGCTTCAGATATCCGTTTTAGCCCAATTCGACGGTCTGATAAAATCATGTCATGAACTGCATCGATATTTTCGGGGACTGACACAGAAACTGGCCTTCCCGATCGGTCATCATCTTCAATGGAAAATTTACCTCTTTTGAAGCTTGCATTCCAATTTTGACGGTCGCATACGAAGGACATTGATCACCAAGGGTATTAAGCATATCTTCGTAAATCTGCTTACCTCTTAACCCTTTTAAATACAGGTACTTGATGATGGCTCGATACTCCAATTTTTCGATTTTCACAATTTCGGTAGACATCTTTTTCATTTAATTTATTGCGTGACTCTGGTTTACTTTTTTGACGTCAAACTTTACTCTGACACTTCTAATAAGTTATTGTTTGTTGCTATGGTAACGCAATATTTTGTTTATGCAAGGAACTGGTGTAGGCTAACTAGATATCAATACATCCTCGTAAATTACCATTTAAAGCAGAGACAAATAATTAAAAAGAAAAAAAATCGGACGAAAAGTGTTAGTACTACACAAAAACTGAAGATGCACCGCTATACACATTATGCAAATGTGAAAAATGGACTAAATAAAGAAGAGAAACAAACGAAAGTATACAAGAAAGGTAAATGAAAACAATGTTGCCTATCTTTCACTAAAAGCAAAAAAAATTGGACACAAAATGTAAAATGATCAGTACCTACCATAAAAAAAGAAACAGAAATGGAAATAGAACGAAATAAGCCAGTAACAACTAGGAACCGCATCAAACAATCGGCGGTTCAGAGAAGTCCCTGACTGAAGAAATGTCTTATGGGCGGTACCGAACAAGCATCAGTACAAATACAAGTGGTTTTTTAGTCAACAGATTTTTCTACCTCCCTAAAAAAAGGTTATGTAGAATTAGGTTACGTTAAGTTGGGTTAGGTTAGGTTATGTTAGATTAGTTTTGATAGGATTAATATATGTTCTTCGATTTTTTCGAATTTTACCATTCTTTGTTATTATTATTTAGGTTTATAATAGAAACTTTAAAAAATCATAACTTTCGAACCGTTCATTTTCATATTTCATATTCAGATTCAGGACGCCATTTTCAGACGATCTAGCTATATTTCGTCCATATCTCGTAAAATATACAATACAATAATTTTGAAATACCAGCAATTTATTACCTGAAACCTAGATTATAGCACATATTGAAAGCAAAAAGAATAAGTGTTTTAATTACATAATCCAAGATGGCGCCTATTTAAAAAATAAAGTTACTAAAGTCTGTATACTATTGGCGCGGAGTAATAAATCATAATTGCTTGAAATAATTCTTTATTTTCTTGTGAAAGCGGTACTTCTACGGTTAAGTAAAAACCAATAAATTCTAACCAAAATACGATCATGTGATCTTGCAGCATATCGACCCATCTAGGGTCTGAAAACAATAGTTTAATCTGTGTAAACACGTTGCCATCAGCCCAGGTACTGACGAAACGAGAATCATAGCCGTAGATGTGGGTATTATACCAAGATACAAAAATAATGGTATATAATACGTAAGAAGTAAAATTTGTAATGTGATCTACTATACAAATAAAATAAATAACATATAAATAATATATGACATAAATATAAAATAAAATAGTAATGCAGATATCGTCAGTACATTTATTACAATTACAATTAATTTGCGGGGACCGATTTTTAGGCATCAAAAAGTAAATTTGGCTCAATTATAAAATTATGTGGTTGTCATGGAAACTTATCAAAATGAATAGATAAAAGTAACAGGCATAAAAATATTCATTTAAATAACAAGACATTAGTAGGTAAAATAGGTATATTTAAGAATAACTGACAATACTCACTCATCGTTACAATAAATGGTGTTTAGAGAGTAGAACACTGTTTCAGGCACATTACGCTTGGTCATTTAACTTTCTTCCTTGTCTGAAATTTCCATTTCGGAATCAGAATCGCTGTCTTGTGTGTTTACTGATATAATAATTGGCTCCAATGTTATCTCTACTAAATTATCCAGTTGCCAACATTTGTCTTCTTCCTTAACGACATGAGATACACAGTTCTTCCATCTTTCAGGTGTTACTTTGTTTAATGCATTTTCCAGAAGTTTTTCACGTCGTCGAGTTTAAAAGTGGTATTGTTACGAGCGACGTCACCTTTACTTGAGCCCAAACCAACTCTATAGGATTCAGCTCACAATGGTAAGGTGGTAAACGCAGTACTTCAATGCCCCGATTCTTTGCCATTTCGTCAATAACATGACGTATATACTTATTCTTATGAACTTTAACAATATCCAATAATTCTCTTTTTCACCATGTCATCCTCAAAAGTTATATTCTTAACAGATAACCAATCTATAATTTCTGCTTTCCTCCAAGCGCTGGTAGGTAAATTTTCGTATCTTCGTGAGTTGTAGCTGGCGTTGTCCATAACTATTATAGATCCTTGGGGTATCAAATCTAGCATCTGCTCAAAATATTCTTCAAACACATTAGCATTCATGTCTTCGTGGTAGTCGCCAGTTTTCTTTGATTCAAATTCTAACAAACCACCATCTTCATTGCCAATATGAGTAATAATTAACCGTGTTCCTTTCCCAGAAGGTGGTCGAAATCCTGTCGATAGCCCTTCTATAAATCCTTGTCGAGCACTCGTAACGGTATTATCATGCCATGTTTTTTTACGGTATGTCCTGCATTGATCCAGGTTTCATCCAAATAGAATATACGCCTGCCTTCACGCCTATATTTTCTTATTTCCCCAAGATAATTTCTCCTCCATGTAATAATCTCTTGTTTTTCAATTAAAACGGATCTTCTATTTATCTTCTCCCAAGTAAACTTCAACTTGCGAAGAAGTTTCCACAGTGTTCTACGACTCATTTGGGGTAGATTTTCATCCTCATTTACTGCTAGTAAAATCTTATCGATTGTAAGAATCTCTTTCCGTAAGTAGAACGAGTGAACCTTTCTACGAACAGAATTCCTCATTGCATCATCTAATTCCATCGGGCGCCGACCAGGAGATGGAAGTGGGTGAAGCACTTGTCCCAATTTTTTCTTTCCCTCACTAGTTTATAAATGGTGGATTTTGATATTCCCGTCATTGCAGAACATAATCCTACAATATCATCGACACTTTTTGCAGGGTGTTGACATCGAACAGCGTCATGCGCATTTAAAATTATAATTTTTCATTAGCAGATAACGCACCACTTTTAACACGTTTTGCTGGTGAAAAGTTTTCCATTTCAAAATTATTTGCCCTAACACACAAACAAACAAACAAGCCGATTCATTGCTAATAACAAACTATACATATTTTTCATTTAGAATGTATACGAAGCCCTTCGGTCAAACAACTAATTGCCTGTAATCTTTCGCAGAAATTACAACCCGTCTGCCGTAATGACTGCGCTAACGACCCCACTTTACATGATAGATAATCCAACACACATTTTGACGCTAAAGAATAATTGTTTTAAAATTACTTTATTTAGCTATATCGATTCTTAATTGTAATAATAAGAAATAAACCACATAATAGTAAATATATATTTTTTAAATATTCCACAGTTTAATAAGATACAAATTGATTCATAACTTTTGTAAAACTCAGTATACGTACCTATATAAAATTAAAATTTAAAATAGACAAATTGAGAAACGACACATTTGTCATTTATCGATTTTAGAGTTTAATTTTATATTCAAATACTGTGTTTTACAAAAGTTTTGTATCTATTTATATCTTATTAAACGGTGGAATATTGCTGAATTAAATTATTTACCATGAAAAATAGATTCCACAAAGTAAGGATTGAAACAATAAAAGAAACCATATAATAATTCATATAAAGGTAGATTTTACTATTATAATATATTTACCTACTAAAAATATGATTTTCCAAACGCATCAGGTACCTACGCCACTGCAATACGGGAGATTCGATAATTCTGACAGGTTTATTACTCCGCGCCAATAGTATACTAAGTATAGCACTATCTCCAGAACTATGAGAGAAATTCTTTTTTGAAAATTATTAGTTTGATTTAACGAAACAAGGAACTTTTTTTCATAACTTTCATCAAAACAGATAACAGAAATATTAATTTTTTTTGTAAACAGTTTTTCCGAATAACTTCGGAACTGCTCGAAATTTTCGAGTTTTCTTAGCAGAGTATGAACCAGCATAATAAACTGTAATACATTACCCCTTTAACCAAAATTGTATGTTTATTAATAACAAAAATAGCCATACTCAGTTTGGGACACACTGTATACAATGCTAAATGCAAATATGTAACAAATCATCTTCAATGACCATGATTTCAGTGATCCCAGAAGCATTACAAACAGTTAACCAAGTGTAACCATAGAAAAATTTTACTTTGAGAACCTGCACTTTATAAATAAATATCAGATATATGGAATAAGAATTTACCTGATTATCGTCATAATCCGATGAAAGACAAACTGTTTTTAAAGCATCCATAATCATACAAGAATTTCTAGTCCGAAAAATATTATAATTGTCCTTAATAAATAGAATCACGTTTTTCTGATGAATTTCCTTAGTATTCCCTTGTAAATTACTGGCTGGAGCCGATTTCAAACTCGACATCAAACACAAAATAATGGGAAACAACTTTTTAAATTTCTTTTGTTGAGTTAGTTTTTCGGCCAATATTTTTAAGCTCACAAAAGCAATGTATCCCAAATTTTCATACGAAATTCCTGAAATGACGTACTTGTTTAAAACTAACAGGAAGTTGACCAAATAATTAATACGTACCTACGTCAATTTGTTGTAATTCTTCGCTACAAGAATATGTAAAAGCGTGTAATACTGCGACTGTGGATGTGATTGAATCATCAGGCAATGATACCTTTAAGAGCATCGTTTTAAAATCATCCATTAAGAATTTTATTGTGTTCTCGGCAAATTCCCCCGAATTATTAAATTCATTCAACTTTTCTAAAATTTTTAAGTAACTGACTCTATAAAACAATTGCTTTTCTGGTATTCGTATTAGGTTTAGTAAAACAAAAATATTAGCTGCATAAAGTGCATTGTCCAAGTTGATGTCTTCCTCTTCTAAAATAAAATAAATAAATGTACTGATATATTTTTCGTTTAGTATGCGCCATGTGCTCGGATCGCTAACATGTTTCATGTCACGTAATTTATTAACGGATTGTTTCAAAAACTTTTTTAAATCTAAAGGCAAGTGGTTACGATAAATTTCGTGATCTTCTACAGTAGCAGCTATCGAAGTAGGTTCTTCTCTTATTTTACTCCATAGCCAATCTAAATAATCAGTAGACATTAGCGTAACGTGTAAGTCATTTATTGATTCAACGAAATTCATATTCACTACCCGATTGATTAAATTTAAAAAAATAATAAGTTTGAAGTTTTGTTTATAAACATTCAGACTCCATTTTAACAACACCTGTAACACTTACATAACCTAATATTTGCGCAGTTGCCACACGCACAAAATAAGTTTGTTTTTGAATTGGTTGCGATTGTCTTTAGAATACATTTTTCTACTTCTATTCTTAGATATAATGCGGGTACCCTATAATGCTTTACGAGTAAGTAATAATTGATAATAATAAGAATAATAATAAGAATCACATCGTACCTAAGCTTTTCCAAAAACATCCTTTTGGAAAATTAAAGTTCCGTTATCGGTATAGTATACACCGTAATTTACGACACATTTTAATAAACATAACCTCATAAACGTCCCGATTTTAACTTTTGAAAATGTCTGAGGACGAAAGCGTTGATGATTATAAATTAAAAGGACCGATAGAAGACGCTTGGAAAATGAAAATACCAGCGTTCAAACCAGAACACAATCCCAATGGGCTTCTTGAAGAAAGTTCTTTCGCAACTTTATTTCCACAATACAGAGAACAATATCTGCGACAAGTTTGGCCTTTGGTCGAAAAAACATTAAACGAACATTTTATTAAAGCGGAATTGGATGTTGCCGAAGGAAGTATGACCGTTAGAACAAGTAGGAAAACTTGGGATCCGTATGTAATTATAAAAGCAAGAGATATGATTAAGTTGATGTCTAGGAGTGTACCATTTGAACAAGCTAAACGTGTGTTAGAAGATGAAACTGGTTGTGATATAATTAAAATTGGAAAATTTACAACTAACAAAGAAAAGTTTTTAAAACGCAGACAAAGGTTGATTGGTCCAAATGGTTGTACATTAAAATCGATAGAACTGCTCACAAATTGTTACGTGCTTGTACAAGGACAAACTGTTTCCGCTCTAGGTCCTTATAAAGGTCTTCAACAAGTTCAGCGTATTGTTGAAGATACAATGAAAAATATTCACCCTATTTATAATATTAAAGCGCTTATGATTAAAAGGGAATTGGCGAAAGATCCTAAATTGAAGAATGAAAATTGGGAAAGGTTTTTACCTAAATTTGTTAATCAAAATGTCAGTAAGCGTAAGCAACCGAAGAAAAAGAAGGAAAAGAAACCTTACACTCCCTTCCCTCCGGCACAAACCGAAAGCAAAGTAAGCAGTTGTGTTTTATTTAAGTACATCTACTACATTTTTATATTATAGATTGATAAGTTACTGGCTAGTGGTGAATATTTCTTGAACACAAAGCAGAAGAAATCAAGACAAGATAAAGCAAAAACTGAGAAACAAATTGAAGCAACCAAAAGGAGGGAGGAAAAACGGCAACAGGCATACATACCTCCAGAAGAAGCTCCTACCAGTAAACCAGCAACAGCTACTACATCTATTGATTTGGAAGTGTTAAAATCTAAAATTAAAAAAGCTCAAAGAGGAAAGTTTAATTTTAAAAGCTAATGTTTTTCAGTTATTATTAAAGAATATTTAAAATTTCATATCTTTTCCTCTGAAACCATTCTGGATTAAAACGTCTAAACTTCCACTAACATTATTTTTCTTTTTTCCATAATTCTATAACGGTTTTTTTAGAATTTTTTCCTAAATGCAGTAAAACCTCTATTAATTGACACCTCTCTTATACTGACAGTTTTCTTAGAACCTTGAAATAAACCATGGAATTTAGTCTAAATCGTTTTTAGAGAAAACAGGATCCATAATGTTTTATGTATTGGTAATAATAATATATTTCTATGTGACCAATAAGTAACATCTAGTGTCATCTCGTGTTAACGTAACACGTCCGAAAATGCATTTATGTGCATTAAAGGAATTTTGTCGCATGTATCTAATCAGTTACATAAGTCGATTTTTCGGTTATCATAGTCAGCTAAGTGTTGGCAAAAAATAACAATCTCGAATTGCCTGTAAGCTTGCAAGAGATTGTACAATAGCAAACAGCGAGAATCACTGGACAGCTGTTTTGTCCTTTTGGGATTTTTCAGGGGTGAAGAAACCAGTAGGCGATTTGAAATTGTTATTTTTGGTTTAATTGTGCCAGATGGTAAGACGTTTGAATGGAAGAGAAGAAAAAAGAAACCTTTTCAGTTAATGGTATAAGGCGACGTTTCGCAACTGATCTAGTTGCTTCTTCAGGCCTTTATTTATTGTCAAAAACAAAATACATATAAGAAGGGGGTTAAATACAGTATCAAAAAATTGTAAGAATAATTAAAGCAAAAATATACAAATTTATATACAGCGTCATCCCTAAAGTCCGCACCCAATGGGAAACTTATTTATTATGGGTTTTTCGATAAAAAGTTGTTCTTAATAAAAGTTTGTGCATCTCCTAAAACTTAAAAATGCATCATCAAATGTGGCGAAAGACGCGTAATATACGAGGTGCATTCCAAAGTTTGATTTTAAGTCAAGAGTAAAGTGCCCTTATTTCAGTAAATATCAAAAAATTTTATTTGATAAAGTTGTTCATCATTAAAAAATACATCAAGATTTGAAGTCATGACCATCTAGGAGAAATTTTAATGTTTTCCAATTATTTTAAAATTGTGGCTATAAGAAAAAGATTTGCTCTAAATGATAATTAAACGATATCTTGTATACAACAGTTTATTTAACAGAGCTTGTAATTTACAAATTGCACAATTATTGTGCTAATTATGGTCAATTTTTTTATTCATTAGAAAAAACTTCAAAATTTTTGGTGCAGTACACTTCTTTTGATTTTTTATTAACACCAAAAATTGGTCGAAACAAGTCAGTATCTTAACAAGAATATCATTTCAATAATATTGGGACACTAAACATCTAAATTAAATTACATCTCAGTATGATGTTCATCCCGCAACATATGCACAGTTATAGATGGCAATGACTTCAAATCTTGATGTATCTTTTAACGATGAAATCAATTAAAATTTAATGATATTTACTGAAATAAGGGCACTTTTACTCTTGACTCAAAATTAAATTTTCGAATGCACCTCGTATATTACGCGTCTTACGCCACATTTTGTTGGTGCCTTTTTAGTTTTAGGGGATGCACAAAATTTTATTAGGAATAACTTTTTATCGAAAAACCCATAATAAAGAAGTTTCCCATTTGGTGCGGACTTTGGGAATGACGATGTACAATTGAAACTAGATGCAGATTAGTTCTATAGTCAATTCGTAAAAATTATGTTAAACAGATCAAAAATATAAAATAAAAACTATATAAAAGCTATAAATTAGGAGTACAACAATTTTTATCAATTAAAAAATATACAAACTAAGAGAGGTGAAACAAACATTAACAAACAGTTTGTTATAATATTATCCTTACAATTAATTAAAAAAATACTCACAAGCCAAAGATTGGGACATGTTTATGATTTTGAATTCTTTTTTGGAGGCTTTGTTTTGTGTTTGAATTCAAAATCATAAATATGATTGGCGGATTAGTAACACACGAAATGGCAACCACCCTATAACCGCATTAGCAACACACCATAAAACAAACAAACACAATTTCGATTTTGATAATCCTGTTATTTTAGACGTACAATGTAACTATAATAAGAGATTGATTTCGGAAATGATCTATATTGACAAATTCAACAATAACATTAATTATAAAACAGATACCTCTTTAGCATCATATACAAAGGATTATAATTAATTGTATTCCAGACATCTAACTTACAAATTTCCCATTTTTCTACTAGTTATACATTATGATTAAACACCATTAATATTATTATAAATGTATTTACGTCTTGTTTGTATTATCTTATACTGCAATCGGTTATCTTTTTATTCTGGTTATTGCAATTTAAAACTATCGACCTTCAAAAATAATTGTTAAGGTTTTATTGAATGTTTGCTGGTTCTAAGTGTCCGGATTGTCGTAGTTAATTGTTTAATCATTGTGTATTTCTGATTATTGATTACGGATATCTACAAAAGAAAAGACAACATTGGATACATCCAATGTTGACTGCGAGATACTTTTTACATTTTACACGGTATGTAGTAAAAAACATAGAGAATATAGACTACAGAATGGAAAGATACCACAGTAGGATTTTGTACACCAGTAACTCATATAGCAAGAAGAAACAAAAGAAGAAATGCCTACAACAACTGTTATCTCGACCAGGACAAACTGAAAGAAGTAAATCTGCACAGTAATTCTAAAGGAAAAACGGTCATTGTGAAACACAAAATAAATACTAGAGATGCCTACCCGATACGTCAGAATCCCAAAAGGCTTTGCCTGGCAAAATGTGAAGAGGCGGAGCGAGTCATCGCAGACATGGAGAAGGAAGGGGTGACTGAACCTTCAAGTAGCCCGTGGGTGTCTCCAGTGGTAGTCGTGAAAAAGAAAGACGGTACAACTAGATTTTGTGTTGATTATCGATAATTGAACGAGGTCACCCCAGACAGCCTACTCTCTCCCCAGAATTGACGATACAGTAGGTACCTTGTCAGGCTCAAAATGGTTTTCTACGTTGGATTTAAAGATCCGCTACTGGCAAAAGCAGATGTAGAAAACCGCTTTTACTATTAGAAATGGTTTGTGGCAATTCACCTCTGAGACGTTTGAACGGTTGATGGAAACGCGCAGCGACTGTCGTGGAAAACATGCTTGGTATTTTAGACAACCTCATTGTGGTTGGTAAGTCGTTCGAAAAACACTTATCAAACCTGAAAGGATGTTCCATCGACTGCGTAGTGCAAACCTAGACTTGAGTCCAAAAAAATGCCATATCTTTTGGAAAGAAGTACAATATCTGGGACACTTGATATCGCTAGGCCGACTCTGAAAAGATCAGAGCAGTGTAAGAATGGCCAACACCTAGAGACAAGCACGATATAAGGAGTTTTCTTGGGTTGTGCACGTACTACAGTCGATTCGTTTCCGGATTTGCCAACATCGCGAAACCATTAACCAAATATATTAACAGTAGAAGAAGGACGAGAATTTCGATAGGACCAAGACTGCGTGAACGCTTTTCAATAACTTAAGCAAAATCTTTAGTCACCGCGCCAGTTCTTAGTTACCCTCGTAAAGAAGGAAAATTTGGCCTTGACACAAATGCGAGCAACCTGACTGTATACTAGAAGAGAACCCTTAGCAATCGTTAAGTCCGTTTGGAGCCCGATCAGTTGAGGCAAGAATAGGAACAAGATCTCGAATTGCGTCTGCTTCTGGAATAGAAGACGAGAGATCAAAGACCAACCTGGGAAGAAGTGAGTGCTTTGAGTAGTAACGGAAAAGAGTGATGGACCCAATTTGGTAAAATAGAAGACGGTCTTCTGAAACGAACCCTGGAAAGTGTCGATGGTACCGAAAGAAAGGCAGCAATTAGTAGTGCCAAAGAGCTGTGTGTCGGAAGACACGAAACCCACAATGTGAAGAAAACTGCCATGAATTTATAGCAAAATACGGAGATACGACCAAGGCAAGGTTTGGAGTCACGACTGAATTTCTGCAGGACCTCTTCGATGTACCGGAAGAGTACTCCCTTGCGCATTGTGTGATTCAAGATCTGCGCATGTCGAGGAATTGGAGTTGTTTTTAAGAAACTTTTTGGACTAGAAGATGAGCTTCGTAGACAACAACTGCTGTGAGTCGAACTCTGCATCTCTACTACTTTAGTTTCAAAGAAACCTTACCTACAAAAGGGCTTTCAAGAAGGATATCGACATTTATTTATTTATTTTATTTAACGGGCAGGCATACCCTAGATACAATAGATACAATATTAGAAATTAAACTATTTCATAATACAACTCTACTTAATATTAATACTAAAAATAAAAATTAAAATCAGAGTCAGCAATAAAGAGACAAAGAGTGTGTTTAATTATTGCACTCAAAATGAAATACATTTACATTCTTAAAGGTATAAGTTTAAAAAACCAAAAATTGAAAAACAAAAAAATTGAAAATAAAGTACATAAGAACACCGCAATACATTTAATATTTAATATTAGAACACAGAATAAACATAGTTACTCACAAACTAATGCATGTATTCGTTTTTTATAGTTTGCTAAGGTGAGAGAAAAACAAACATCTCCAGAAGCATTGGCTGCATTGAAAGATCGAGGGAAAAACTATTGTATAGATAATTTCTTCTATAAAAGGATTTTGTAAAAGATGTGTTGAGCGAGTACTGATATTTGGCACATGCAGTATTATCTTACTTAATAAGTCAGGGCAATCAACATGTGAATTAAATATTTTGTATAGAAATACTAGATCTAAGTACGTTCTACGATTCTTTAAGTTTGACAAATTTAAGTTCTTGGCAAGAGATGAAGATGTACTTGTTGGAAGATGTTGATCTAATTTATATGCTAGAACTCTTAGAAATTTCTTCTGAATATTTTCAATTCTATTAATATGACAAACATAATGTGGCGACCAAACGGGGGAACAGTATTCTAATGAGGGGCGAATTAGAGTTGTAAATAAATATTTGAGGACATGTGGACTTTGAAAGTCTTTAGTGAAACGAAAAATAAAGCCCAACTGTCGATTACATCTTTTTATTAATGTATCAATGTGCACAGTAAAATCTAATTTGGAATCAAAATATATACCAAGATCTTTGATTGTATTTACACGAGAGAGACGTTTTTCTTGAATAAAATAATCATGTAATATAGGAGCATGTATTCTATAGTAGGTAAGAATGTTACATTTTTAATATTAAGTTCTATACGATTTTCAGTACACCAGTTCTCTATGTAATTAATAAATAACTGAAGATTTTGAGAATCTGCAACTGAAGATATCTTGACAAATAACTTGATATCATCTGCAAAAAGTAAATGTCTAACAGAGGTTTGGAGTTTATTATTTAATGAATTTATGTTTAAAGAAAGGTCATTTATAAATATAAGAAAAAGGAATGGTCCTAATAGAGATCCTTGAGGTACTCCTGATGTGACATAAATAGGTTTGGAAAAATTGTACTGAACTTTTACATTTTGTATACGGTTTGACAAATAACTTTTACACCAATCTAGCAATGCACCATAAATGCCATAACATTTAAGCTTAGCTATATGATGATTATGACTAACCTTATCAAAAGCTTTTGCAAAATCTAAATAGTATCTACTTGACCCAAATCATCAAAGGAATTTAAAATGTAATCTTGAAAAACTAGCAAATTGCTTAAAGTGCTTCAGCCTGAAGTAAGACCATGTTGATCAAAGCTAATTACCTGCTTAAATTGAGGTCTAATAACATCTAGCACTAAAGATTCAAACGTTTTAGCAATGGAAGATTGGATGATGATGGGACGGTAATTTTTTGTCACTCTTTGAACCAGATTTGTGAAGAGGGAGAATATAACTAATTTTTAAATCATCAGGGTAGATACCTATAATAAAGACTTATTGAATATTATATAAAAAGGAAAAGAGAGAGAAGTAGCACACTGTTTCAAAAACTTGGGTGGAAGACCATCCAGACCTGGTCCTTTTTTTACATCTAAGGAAGACAATTTTTTTGTTATTGATTCAACAGATATTAATTTTGTGTACAGTTTGTTCTTTTATAGTCCTTCTAGGTGGAGGTGAATGAAATAACAACTCAATATGTTGTCAACGCCGACGTTTCGCCCCATGCGTAGGGCTGATGGTAATTGAGACTATCAACTTTTTATTGTTATGAGCCTTGATAAAGCCCTACGCATAGGGGCGAAACGTCGGCGTTGACAACATATTGAGTTGTTATTTCATTCACCTCCACCTAGAAGGGCTCGAAAAGAGCAAACTGTACACAAAATTTATAATCTTGGAGGAATACTCACCTAACAGATATTAAGATATTGCCAAGACACAAGTTTGTTTCCACATTATAATGTATATTAGTATTTGTCAAAGGATTAAAAACATTACTAAAGTGATCTGCAAACAAATTAGCAGATTCAGATGGAAAATTTGCTTCATTTTCATTTAAGAACATTTTATCGGGAAAGTAGGATTTATCTTTGCGGTACGCATTTACATGATTCCAAAAATGTTTGATATTACATATAATAAAATTTTCCACATTTTTTTATATGTAATTTGTAGTCACGTCTTGATATTGAATTACATTTAGCTCTAAGAATCGAAAAATAGTTATAGTCATCGTCCGACAAGGATATTTTATATCTTAAATGTGCTAATTTTTTTTAGTTACAAGTTTTTTAGCTCATTGCTGAACCAAACGGGATAATTGTGATTTATCTTGATAAATTTTATGGGAACAATTAAATCTAAGATATAATTTAAAATGCTTATAAATAATTTATAAGCTTCATTCACATAATAATCACCGAATTAAACTTTTATTAAATCTTCTAACACTAAGTTTTAACATTGCTAACTTTAACAACTAAAACTACGTAAGATACACCAATTTGTAGAAGCTAAATAATAATTTAACAACCCATAGTCACAATTATCAAAGTCTCTTATCGCAATTAGTGAGTCAGAATTTTGATTTAGATGTAAGATACTATTATTATTGATTACTACTTTTAGTGATGGATGGTAGTCTTCAGATTTTAGTAGGGGCTCAGACTCTTCTACTTGAATGTCATTTATCGATGAGAAAATTAAATCCAACATATCTTGATTTACATTTGTAACTGTATTAATTTGAAAGAGACCGTTTGAAGTATATGAATCTAGAAGTACTTTCGCAGCACCAGAAAGTTTATCAACCTCCATGGGACAACACCAATTTAATTTTGGAATATTGTAGTCACCAAATATAAAAAATTTCTCTGTACACATTTTTGGCAAATAGTATAGTTTCAAGAGATGTACAGTGTTTTTCATATTTTTCGATGTTTGAAGCAGGAGGTATGTATACGCCTCCAAAAGAATGTTGCCATGAGAAAAATTTACAGAGATAAACACTTGTTCGACTGATTTTTCTTGAAATATTATCTGGGTACTTTTTAAACTTTTATGCACTAATATCATAACACCTCCGCCACAAATTTTATTACTAGTATCTACACTTCTGTCACAACGATAAATTTTGTATTGTGGAAGTCCAAGTTCAGATATTTTGATGTGTTCATTTAAATTTGTCTCAGTTAATATAAGTATGTCATAATCAGAACAAGATACAGAAAGAGAAAGATTTTTAGTTTAGATTTTAACCAACGCACATTTTGATAATAAATAAGAAGAGGAGTTTGCCTGCCAGTTATTAGTTTTTTTCAGAGGTACTATTTTTGGAATACCATTTATATACTTTATAGTCAGATCTTTTCTCCAGCTGTGTTTCTTTCGCTAAGCGTTTGTTTAAGTTTTCTTAAGAATTCTCTTCCATTGGAGTTTTGTCTTTAGATACTGAAATGGCCATATTAATTGCTGAATTTCGCTTAGCAGTTGATACACAACGAAGTAAATCAAGACAATCAATTTCGTTTTTAAGCCTTATCTTTAAAGGTCTTGGCTTCAAGGAATCTGCAATTCTTCCAAGTCTAAATGGTTTCAGGTTCTCTGCTGAAATATGTGGAGCAACTTTATCAATAAGTTCTTTTACTGCCTTTTCATCATGAGTTTTTGAATTGTCAGAAGATTCCTCCGGCAGACCATAAACAATTACATTTTTTCTCTACGTCTCCGATCGTACATTTCTTCCACAACGGATTCAATTATCGATGGGTTCTCACTATATCTAGACTTATTCTTAAGTTCTTCTACTTCTTTCTTTAATTCAATTATGACTGATTTCAAGTCCGCAATGATAGACATCAAATCTTGTGTCGATGTCCGTTTATCGAAACATTTCTCGCAAAAGAAAAACACTCGCTTTTTTTCAGACAGAATAGTAGTTTTTTCAGACATCAATAACATCAAGCAAAAAGCTATACCTAAACTGTGTAGTTTAGATCGTCTTGACTGAATGATTATCCCAAACACTGTAGAAGTTGTTTTCCTATGAACAGTTGAAGTGTTGGTCTACAGTTATTAACCGTATAACCTTTATAGGCAAAGGAAGACTGTGGACTGTTTTTTTTACCAGCAGAAACTTTGTCGAAAATGGGCAGGATTGCCGTTACAGCTACGACCCATTCTATTAGTGCCGAGGCCCGAATGCCGTTCTCGAATAGAACAGTTTTAAGGAGGGGGCAGTGTTACGCCACTGGAGTTTCCATAATAAATTAGAATAATCGCTGCGTTTCTAGAATTCCCTTTCGAGAATATTCAATTATCTTCTAGATTGTTATCTTTCATACGAAAACGTCAACATAAATTTGTGAATCAGTTCGAAGATTTCATGCTAGGTTTAAATAAATAAAACGTGTGTATTTATACGAATTAAAGTAACTGGTATGTGTAAAATAAATTTAATGCCGTTGAAAAGGTGTAACTTGTAAATTAAATGTTTATTAATTCTCGCGCTTGTTAATGTGATAACAAAAACAAACAAAGAGATAAGAATCATAACAGTAATGGTTATGTGGCAAAGGAAGGAAAATGTAGTGTTGAATACTATGCAAAGTAGCAGCTTGTAGTAGATAACGGTGTTACGATTGATTTAAAAAATATTATGTAAGTTTGGAAATAACGAATTTAGAATTTTATAGTTCTTAATAAAAATTGTTTAGTCTCAGACTTCAATATTTAAAGTAAATGCTATACTATTTTTGTTTTGGAGTTTGGTTTCTAAACGATTGTTTGTGTTTTGCTTGTTATTGAAACCAACTCGATCTGTTTGACAAAATCACTCAAGCTTCGCTCACGTGAGTTTTTCAAAACATCTCCAGTTAAATTGCCAAGGAAAGTAAGTACTCAAAAAAAAACGAAAAAAATTAACCAGCCAAATCTGAACTCTATAGTGGTATTGCCCCTGATTAAAAATATTTCCTCCACAATCTTGTATTTTTTTTAAAGGTGAATAGTGTTATTTTTTTTGATACAAACTTAGCATTCACTCTGGCAATGCAATTCACACTACTAATTCCATTAATAAACAGTGAAATTCGTTTGAATCTCTAAGTTGTATAATTTGCAACTAATTAAAGCAACCTTTAGTGCTTGTAACGGGCGTTTACTTTATAATATTTGTTGTTAAACTTTTGACAATTATTTGTTAATCAATTTATAGTGAGGGCAGTCGTCCAACCACACCGACAACTGTAACGTTATTGATGTTGTTAATCATCGAAATTTAGATAAAGAAATTGTAAAGTAACCAAATTTTAGGACAACGGCCATACCACGTTGAAAGCACCAGTTCTCGTCCCCCCATAGCACGTTGAGCCACCGTAGAATAAACATCTAAACAATAGTGTTTAGTGCAAACAAAGAAATATCCCCTAAGGGGATCCTTAGTGAATAGTGCATGTGCAAGCCAAAACGAAAACTTGTATGAATTTATTAAACAAAAACAGTTACAAATAATAATAGGTATAATAATTAGTGAAATAGTGCTTTGTTAAAAATAAGTTAGGCAATAATAGGATAAGTTGCAACATTAATGGAACTACAAATAAACAATGATAGTTATAGTGTAATTAGTAATGCGAAAAACAATCATAACTTAAGTGCAAGCAAAAAATTAGACAGTCTAAATTGTACGGAAAGTGCTCAAAAAATTAAAATCAACAATAAACACCCAAACGAAAACATGGCGGAATCCAGAACGGCAGGAACCATAAAAACCGGAATCTCAACAAAACGTCGCATATGCGATCAATTCAACGTGCTTTACACGCACCCAATAGCAAAGCGCCCTCTTCATGTACAAGAGAAAACGACAATACAAACCTATAATGCATTTCAACCACTAACAGACGAGCCGAAAACATCAACAGATACAAACGAAGACGAAATGGACGACAACAGCATTGACGGAAACGAATCAACAAATTCTATACAAGAAGATTATAATAAACAAACAAAAACAAAACAACAAAACCGCCTCCAATCGTACTACATAACGAAATAACAAATCATCGCGATTTTAACAACTTTATAAAAGGACAAATAAACAACAACTACCAAATAAGATACAACGCCACAAAAACAACAATATACACTCCAGACGTTGATACGTGGAGGACCTTAAACGACGCCTTACAGAATAATCAAATAAACTACCACTCGTATACACTAAAATCGGAAAAAAACGCACGCTTTCGTCGTTAGAGGCCTAGATCACGCGCCGGCACTCGACGAAATATCTGAGGAAATGATCAATAAATACAAAATCAAGGTGACAAATGTGTTTCAAATGAAAGGTACTAGAAGACCTACCTATCTAATAATTACAAACCACAAAGTCACTCTCAAACAACTCGAAAAAGACGTCAAAGCATTAGATCACGTGCGAGTCACCTGGGAAAGACACGTAAATTATAAAAAAGCAACTCAATGCCACAGATGCCAACAATGGGGGGCACGCCACTACCAATTGCCATTCGACGCCGATATGTGTTAAATGCGGAGACGAACACTGGTCCAGGGAATGTACCAAAGATAAGAGTACGCCACCCAAGTGTGCCAACTGCTACCAACAGCATACAGCAAATAATATAGGATGCAATGTGTACGAAAAGTACATCGCCCAAATTGAGTCAAGGAATAAAACCGATAAGCCCAAACAATATATAGAAGCGCCACCGCCAGAGTTTAACGTGTGGGAAACAAGAGCTCGCAACAACCAAACAGAAGATTTAACCGAAATGCCTGCAGCGACAACCACGACTACAGTTCCGGCCACAGCATCTTCAGATCCGACTACTGCAACTACGTACACAGGTACGAATGACTACATTGAACTAGCTAATGAAATAAAAACACTAAACACGCATGTTAACATAAAAAAAATCCTGAACGAAATAAGGTCATTGAACCAAAAACTAACTCAATGTAAAACCCAAGCTGAAAAAGATAACGTAACATTAAGCTTTTTTATAGAACGCTATAATGGGTAATAAAACTAAAATTGTTTATTGGAATGCTAACTCAATCAAAAACAAAAAACTTGAACTTGCTCACTTCATGAGAACAAATTATGTAGACATAATGCTAATTGGCGAAACACACCTAACAAACAAACACAAACTCAAAATCTCTGGATATACCATTCTAAGAAAGGACAATACAGATCACACTGGAGGCGTGGCCATTGCAATTAAAAATAACATCCCACACACAGAAATAAATGTAAAAAACACAACGATAGAACACATCGGTATCAAACTTGAAAACAATATGCATGTCATTGCCACATATAATAGCCCGCAAAACAAATTTAGCCAAGCCTGCATTAACAACCTAATCGATAGCAGTAACAACACACTAATATTAGGAGACTTAAACGCCAAACATTTCACATGGAATTGTCATATCAATAATCGAAACGGATTCACGCTCTTTAACTGCTCACAAAACAGAGGAGATCTTCTAATTCAATATCCGGATTCTCCTACCCACTTTCCATCTAACAATACAACGCCGACAACCATTGACCTTGTGGTAAACAAAAACATAAAAAACCTTGATAACCCAAAATCGTTACCAGCTCTGTCCTCTGATCACAATCCAATCCTAATCTCACTACCCGCAATGAACTCAAATCCAACACTTAGAACAATCTACTCGTATAAAAATACCAATTGGAATCTACTACGACAAGATATTCATAACAAAGTACAAGTTAACAATAACATTAACACCAATACCGACATTGACCGTGAATTAAAAATGTTTACAAATATTTTGCAACGAACAAAAGAAAAGCATACACAAAAATTCAAATAAATCCTACTCGTGACACCCTACCTGCAACAATTAAACAAAAATTGCATTCAAAAATAAATTGAGAAAACAATGGCAACAGACACGCGACCCTCAGACAAAAATGAAATGCAAAACCTGACAAACCAGATACGCACCGAAATCAACCTCAATGCTAATGAATCGTGGAACAAAAGATTACAACACGCGAACACGGAACAAAACCCATGGAAAATAGCAAAATTACTTAAAAAAGAATTTACCCAAATTCCCACATTAACACATAATAACAGACCCTATATGAATGATAAACAAAAATCAGAAGTGCTTGCGGAAACTTTCGAACAAATACATCTAAACTTCAATCCGGATACGGAAGAACAAAGCCACATACACGACACGGTTAAAGACTTCACCACCCTGAACACGCCAACATTGCCTAACTTTAACCAAATACTAACAAACCCACAAGAAATAAAACAAATTATAAAAACGTTACCAAACAATAAAGCACCAGGGTGTGACCAAATTGATAATAAATTAATAAAAACTTACCAAAAAAGCCATAGTTCAATTCATGTATATTATAAATGCAATAATTAAAACACAATACTTCCCAGCTCTGTGGAAGCATTCCAAAATCGTACCAGTTCACAAGTCGGGTAAAGATCCGAAACTCCCAAACTATTATAGACCTATAAGCCTACTTTCCATGCTAGGGAAGATATGCGAACGAATAATATTAAAACGACTATTAAAAGTAGAAACAAGACAGAACATTGACGATGAAGTACAATTTGGTTTCAAAAAAGGACATAACACACTTCTACAAATAACGAGACTAATTACTGACATCACCTACCACTACAACAAAAAACATAATACAGTACTACTACTATTAGACTATCAAAACGCATTTGATAGAGTTTGGCACGAAGGACTAATTTATAAATGATTAAGAACAAGTACCCTGACTATCTTATAAAATTAATCTACAGCTACATCACGGATAGGACATTCTCGGTTCAAATTAAAATGACAACTCGGAACACAAAAGCGTCGCAGCGGGTGTACCACAAGGCTCAGTCCTAGGCCCTAAATTATTTAACATCTTTATCCAAGACATCCCCAAACTCCCAAACTGCAATATAGCAATGTACGCTGACGACACGGCCATTTATGCCCATGGACATAACGCACAAGCAACGAACATGCTTTTAAAAGCACAAATGCATAAAATAACGACACATCTCAACGAATACAAAATAAAATTAAATGAGAGTAAAACAGAATCATGCATATTTACAAGAAAATTTTCGAAAAACAAAATCTACACCCCTCTCATAATCGACAATCACAAAATCGAAAGTAAACCGGAAGTGAAATACTTAGGAGTTACACTAGACAAACGACTAAACTATAACTCTTACATTAAAAGTATTAAACAAAAGGCATACGCTATAAACAATAAACTCTACCCCTTATTAAACAAAAATCTTATCTAAATCAAAAAACAAAAACTCCTCTACACAGGAATGATCAGACCCATTTTAACGTACGCTGCACCTATACTGGATCACAAATCCAAATCTTTTAAAAAATCTCTTACAGTTATCGAAAACAAAAATCTCCGATTAATAACGAATGCGGACAGGTCCGCAAACATAACCAAGTTACACGAAAAAGTAGGAACAACTCCAATAACAGACCTAATTCATCAATTAACAATTAAATTTTATGATAAAATAAAAAATCACAAAAGCAAAATAATTAAAGACATTATCAAAATAAACTCACAAAACGCATCTTTACGCTTAAAACACAAACTCCCACATCAACATCTCGATATTTTTCAAAATCCGTAAACCTCCAAACAATAACATCTACAAAGAAATCAAACCCCGCAAGCAGGTTTTTTACATACTTTTCCTGCAAACAATACATAACACATCACGCATAAGTAAAACATAAAGTAATAATTAAGTAAGTGCTTGATTTAGTTGGCACAAATTACCACAAACGCCCATTATATGAGTGTATAGGAAATCAAATCTGCGGATAAAAATCTTTTAGAAATTAGGAGCCGCAAATGTAAAACAAAAACAAAAAATGTAACGTCTCCCCTTGAGGTATCTGCTATTTGTTGATATAGCTTCAATGGGTGACGACAAATAAATTGTATATAATTTTTGTAAATAAACTTTGTTGAGTTGAGTTGGTTCTCGTCTGATCACTGAAGTTAAGCAACGTCGGGCGCGGTCAGTACTTGGATGGGTGACCGCTTGGGAACACCGCGTGCTGTTGTCACATTTTTTTCCATGTTCTAAATTAATAAAAATTTTGAAGTATTAAAAATATTTCTTGTTATCTTGGATTTTTTGGAAAGAGCAACAGTGTTATTTCTCTCTTGATACAAACTTGGCATTCACTCTGACAATGCAATCTCACACTACAAATCATCATTCTATCAATAAAACCTTAACAATTATTTTTGAAGGCCGATAGTTTTACATTGCAATAACCAGAATAAAAAGATAAACGATTGCAGTATATGATAATACAAACAAGACGTAAATACATTTATAATAATATTAATGGTGTTTAATCATAATGTATAATTAGTAGAAAAATGGGAAATTTGTAAGTTAGATGTCTGGAATACAATTAATTATAATCCATTGTATATGGTGCTAAAAAGAGGTATCTGTTTTATAATAGACCCGATTAGTGTGACGTCACGTACAAACCGCTAAATTCAAAATTCGGTACTTGGCAAAATTGTGGACGAAAAAGTGAACCTTAAGTACAAGGACTTAAGGGTTATATTCAAATAGATGAATAAAGTTGGTTGGTTTTCCAATATATACGCATAAATAAGAGAAATCGTTGTCATATTCACTAATTCTGAACCTTTATCTTTCATCTAGTATCAATATTACATTTTCAAATAGCATATTTTTATTGTAAATTAAAATTAATTTTTATACTACAAATATATGCGCAGAAATCAGCTGGCGGGAACAGTAATTTTAGAGATACGCACCGGGTTAACCATAACCTAATTACTATGAAGTACTATTAAATTAAACTATAAATTATATTATAAAGAACAAACTAATGAAGTAAACGAGTAAATAAGCTAATAAAGAAACAAGAGTAACGCCAGGAACAACAAAGGAAAACAGCAATTACAAAGTATAAGGTTAACCCGGTGCGTATTTCTAAAATTACTGTTCCCGCCAGCTGATTTCTGCGCATGTATTTGTAGTATAAAAATTAATTTTAATTTATAATAAAATATGCTATTTGAAAATGTAATATTGATACTAGATGAAAGATAAAGGTTCAGAATTAGTGAATATGAAAACGATTTCCCTTATTTATGTGTGTATATTGGAAAACCAACCACTTTTTATTGACCTATTTTATTATCACCCTTAAGTCCATGTACTTAAGGTTCACTTTTTCGACCACAATTTTGCCAAGTACCGAATTTTGATTTTAGCGGTTTAATTTGACGTCACCACTGATCGGGTCTATTAATGTTGTTGTTAAATTTGTCAATATAGATCATTTCCGAAATCAATCTCTTATTATAGTTACATTCTACGTCTAAAATAACAGGATTATCAAAATCGAAATTGTGTTTGTTTGTTTTATGGTGCGGTTATAGGGTGGTTACCATTTCGTGTGTTGCTAATCCGCCAATCATGTTTATGAATTTGAATTCTTTTTTTGAGGTTTTGTTTTGTGTTTGAATTCAAAATCATAAACATGATTGGCGGATTAGTAACACACGAAATGGTAACCAAAAACTAATACTTTATTACCGGTATTTTCTAAAAGAGTCAAGTCTCGATCAGTGAAATGATTTGCTGGTTTGTTATAAATTCCAATAATACAAGTCCCGTCTGTCAGTCTGAGTCTAATATTTTCAATACTACAATTTTGATTACTAAAGATTTTGACAAAAGGTATTCCATTCTTGACAAGAATGAGTACACCTCCCCATCTTTGTCCACCCCTATCGGTTCGTAAAACGTAGTAGTTTCTAAATTAAATTTTGTCATTTTCGTTTAAATGAGTTTCCGAAATTATGAATATGTGTAAGTTCATTCTTGTCAAAAATTCAATTACCTCACCTTGTTTAGGAAGGATTCCATTAGCGTTCCAACTACCTATATTTAACTTAGCCATCAAGTTCTTGACAGAAATTAAAAAATATTTCAAATGTTTCTATACCTGACTTGGGGCTTTGCAATTTAACGTTTAAAAATTTTACTAATGAAATCATTTTTTTAATGTCAATTAAATTGTTAAGGTTTTAATTTCATTTGCTAAATCATTAAAATCGTTATTTACTGAAAAAATTTGTAAACTTTTCGGTTTTTTGATTATTTACCTCAAGATATTTGTTAGTAGTTTGCCAAGCTGGATTTTTGGTGGGGGTGCAGGCTTAAACATAGGGTAATTTTGTTGGCACAGTTAAACCATTGATACATCTTGGAAGATACAACAACTGAAACTTCAATTGTTATTTTTGCCAACACTTAGTTAGCTATGATAATCGAAATATTTACTTATGTAACTGCTTATATGTCTATGTGTTTTTATACAAATGTGCTTACACTCACACTCCTCAATTTTGTACTACGTTTAAAAGTTTATTTAGAGGTATTTAAAATGAATTTCACGCTTATTGATAGAATGATGATTTGTAGTGTGAGATTGCATTGTCAGAGTGAATGCCAAGTTTGTATCAAGAGAGAAACAACACTGTTGCTCTTTCCAAAAAAAATCCAAGATAACAAGAAATATTTTTAATACTTCAAAAATTTTAATTAATTTGAACATGGAAAAAAACGTGACAACAGCACGCGGTGTTCCCAAGCTTAACTTCAGTGATCGGACGAGAACTCATCTCAACTCAATTTTATTACAAAATTCATAAATAATACATTATTCAATTATAACATAAATGCAATTATGATTAATCAACGTTTATAAAATGATGAAAATTAAAATTCCTACTTAATAAGTATATGTTTCTAACTAATTTTATATTTGCTTTTTTTTTTTTAAATTGAAGGTTATTATTTACTTAAGTAATATTATAAAAATTGGAAATGAGATTAATTATTAAACTATTTACTTCAGGAAAAATAATTAAAAAACCTGGACCTGGTTGCAGTTGCCATTAGGCTAGATAGAAAAAGAAGAAAGGAGAAAATGGAAAAATTGTTATGGTAATAACTTACTCATCAAATATAGGTAGTGCTTGGTACGGTAATTTATGTTAATTACAAAGGAGTATTATGACTTCTGATGTTTGTAATATTGGTCAACAAAGGATTCGTATATATTTGGGTAACGTAAAAGTTTTGGGATAGGTTAAGAACATAGTCACGTATAAGTTGTAGGTCAGTTTGATTGTGCATGTCTGCAATTCTAGTGTATCTGTGTTTGTTAAGTATTAGTCTTAGGCATTTATTTTGAAATACTTGCATTTTTTAAAGTTTGTCCTCGAGGTACTACACCATACTGGAAAGGCGTAGATTAATACTGGTCTTAGTATTGTTTTATACAAAAGCAATTTATTTGTCATATTCAAAACACTTTTTTGTGACATTAACGAATAAATCTGTTTCAAACTGCCATAAGCTTTGTTTGTAGCAGTTTTAACGTGCTTCTGAAATGTTAATTTTGAATCTAGAACAACGCCTAAATATGTGACATCATTTTTATTTTATTTCTTCATTATTTATTTTAGAGGCGTAAATATTTTGTTGTTTGTAAATTTTTTAGAAAAAATTATTGCTTCAGATTTATCGGCATTTAATTTAATTTTCCAAAGTTCATAGTATTTCTTCAAGATATTTAAGTGTATTTGAACTTGTTTTGTTGCTACAATCGCACTAAACGAATGTGCATATACGGCTGGGACGAGAACTGGTGCTTTCAACGTGGTATGGCCGTTGTCCTAAAATTTGGTCACTTTACAATTTCTTTATCTAAATATCGATGATTAACAACATCAATAACGTTACAGTTGTCGGTGTGGTTGACGACTGCCCTCACTATAAATTGATTAACAAATAATTGTCAAAAGTTTAACAACAAATATTATAAAGTAAACGCCCGTTACAAGCACTAAAGGTTGCTTTAATTAGTTGCAAATTATACAACTTAGAGATTCAAACGAATTTCACTGTTTATTAATGGAATTAGTAGTGTGAATTGCATTGCCAGAGTGAATGCTACGTTTGTATCAAAAAAAATAACACTATTCATCTTTAAAAAAAATACAAGATTGTAGAGGAAATATTTTTAATCAGTGGCAATACCACTATAGAGTTCAGATTTGGCTGGTTATTTTTTTTCGTTTGTTTTTTGAGTACTTACTTTCATTGGCAATTTAACTGGAGATGTTTTGAAAAACTCACGTGAGCGAAGCTTGGTGATTTTGTCAAACAGATCGAGTTGGTTTAATAACAAGCAAAACACAAACAATCGTTTAGAAACTAAACTCCAGAACATAAATTGTATAGCATTTACTTTAAATATTGAAGTCTGAGACTAAACAATTTTTATTAAGAACTATAAAATTCTAAATTCGTTATTTTCAAACTTACATAATATTTTTAAATCAATCATAACACCGTTATCTACTACAAGCTGCTACTTTGCATAGTATTCAACACTACATTTTCCTTCCTTTACCACATAACCATTACTGTTATGATTCTTATCTCTTTGTTTGTTTTCGTTATCACATTTACAAGCGCGAGAATTAATAAACATTTAATTTACCAGTTACACCTTTTCAACGGCATTAAATTTATTTAACACATACCAGTTACCTTAATTCGTATAAATACACATCAACTATTATACACATGTTTTATTTATTTAAACCTAGCATGAAATCTTCGAACTGATTCATAAATTTATGTTGATGCTTTTGTATGAAAGATAACAATCTAGAAGACAATTGAATATTCTCGAAAGGGAGTTCTAGAAACGCAGCGATTATTCTAATTTATTATGGAAACTACAGTGGCGTAACACTGCCTCCTCCTTAAAACTGCCCATTTTCGACAAAGTTTCTGCTGGTAAAAGAAACAGTCCACAGTCTTCCTTTGCCTATAAAGGTTATACGGTTGATAACTGCAGACCAACACTTCAACTGTTTATCGGAAAACAACTTCTGCCGTGTTTGGGATAATCATTCAGTCCAGACGATCTAAACCACACAGCTTAGGTATAGCATTTTGCTTGATGTTATTGATGTCGATGTCCTTCTTGAAAGGCCTTTTGTAGGTAAGGTTTCTTTGAAACTAAAGTAGTAGAGATGCGGAGCGTCTATTCCTTCTCGCAGCTTCAGAGTTCGTCTCACAGCAGTTGTTGTCTACGAAGCTCATCTTCTCGTCCAAAAAATTTCTTAAAAACAACCCCAATTCCTCGACATGCGCAGATCTTGAATCACATAATGCGCAAGGGAGTACTCTTCCGGTACATCGAAGAGGTCCTGCAGAAATTCAGTCGTGACTCCAAACCTTGCCTCGTATCTCCGTATTTTGCTATAAATTCATGGAAGTTTTCTTCACATTTGGGTTTCGTGTCATCCGACACACGGCTTTTTGGCACTACTAATTGCTGCTTTTCTTTCGGTACCATCGACACTTTCCAAGGTTCGTTTCAGAAGACTGTCTTCTATTTTACCAAATTGGGCCCATCACGCTTTTACGTTACTACTCAAAGCACTCACTTCTTCCCAGGTTGGTCTTTGATCTCTCGTCTTCCATTCCAGAAGCAGACGCAATTTGGGATCTTGTTCCTATTCTTGCCTCAACTGCTCGGGTTCCCAACTGTGATCTACCATGGTTGTTCTTTATTTATGTTCAATTTATAGAAATGTTCAACGGACTTAACGACTGCTAAGAGTTCTCTTCTAGTGTACCGTCAGGTTGTTCGCATTTGTATCAAGGCCAAATTTTCCTTCTTTACGAGGGTAACTAAGAACTGGTGCTGTGACTAAAGATTTTGCTTAAGTTATTGAAAAGCGTTTACGCAGTCTTGGTCCTATCGAAATTCTCGTTCTTCTTCTACTGTTAATATATTTGGTTAATGGTTTCGCGATGTTGGCAAATCCGGAAACGAATCGACTGTAGTACGTGCACAACCCAAGGAAACTCCTTATATCGTGTTTATCTCTAGGTGTTGGCCATTCTTACACTGCTCTGATCTTTTCAGAGTCGGCCTAGCGATACCAAGTGTCCAGATATTGTACTTCTTTCCATAAGATATGGCATTTTTTTGGACTCAAGTTCAGGTTTGCACTACGCAGTCGATGGAACATCCTTTCAGGTTTGATAAGTGTTCTTTGAACGACTTACCAACCACAATGAGGTTGTCTAAATAGACCAAGCATGTTTTTCACGACAGTCTGCGCGTTTCCATCAACCGTTCAAACGTCTCAGAGGTGAATTGCCACAAACCATTTCTAATAGTAAAAGCGGTTTTCTACATCCACTTTTGCCAGTAGCGGATCTTTAAATCCAACGTAGAAAACCATTTTGAGCCTGACAAGGTACTTACTGTATCGTCAATTCTGGGGAGAGGGTAGGCTGTCTGGGGTGACCTCGTTCAATTATCGATAATCAACACAAAATCTAGTTGTGCCGTCTTTCTTTTTCACGACTACCACTGGAGACGCACGGGCTACTTGAAGGTTCAGTCACCCGTTCCTTCTTCATGTCTGCGATGACTCGCTCCGCCTCTTCACATGTTGCAAGGCAAAGCCTTTTGGGATTCTGACGTATCGGCTGGGCATCTTCAGTATTGATTTTGTGCTTCACAATGCCCGTTTTTCCTTTAGAATTACTGTGCAGATTACTTCTTTCAATTTGTCCTGGTCGAGATAATAGTTGTTGTAGGCATTTCTTCTTTGTGTACCCTCCACGGTGTTTTCGCATCTTGCTATATGAGTTACTGGTATACACATTCTACTGTGGTATCTTTCCATTCTGTAGTTTATATTCTCTATGTTTTTACATACAATAAAAAAATGAAAAAGTCTTTCAGCCAACAACGAATGCTAAAACTTTTTTTTTTTTTCTATTTTCTTTTTTTTTCTCTTCAAAAAACAAAAACCCCAAAAAAAAAACTACAAAAATTAAAGTGAGAGCAGTCAGCACACATCTCTCTCTTTCCACACTTTACCAAATACAAAAAAAAATCACAACCCCCATATGCCACAGTGGGTATTTGACCTAAAAAGTTGCGCAAAATTCGTTTTCCATTTTTTTCAACTCTACTTTTGATTTTTATCTCAGTATACTAATTTATACATATAATTTATCATTATTTCACAACAAAAAGTTTACAACCAATGAACCAGGGTTCGAAACCCGGTGTCTAACATATTTTCGTTTTGCGTTTTAAACTATAATGAGAAATATACTTTCTTACATTCAATCTGAGTCGGAGAAATCTGATTCGGATGAAGAAGAAGAGGAGGAAGATGAAGAAAAAGAGTTTCTGGATTCGCTGTTTAGCAGATTTAGTGCTTCTTTACTGAATGCCTTCTTCTTGCTTTGCTTCTTCCTATTGCTTGAGATGAAGGGATCAGATGTCAATAGCAGCCTCTTTATCACATCTTCATTGCAAGAAACTCTTGACGATTTCCTGGAAAACCCCTCCCTGTATTTCCGGAAATATTTGTTCCTCGCCTCCGCTGCTTCCTCTGATAGTTGTCCAATGGGAACAAGTGAGTGTTTTACTATTTCTGGACCATGGATAAGAACCTTGTGAAGGGTGGGTGACATGGGGTACCACTTGTACTTTTCAACATACCTATCTGCTGTTTCACGACAGTAATCAGCAAACTTTTCGATATTGATTGCGAGGCCACTTGCTATCACTTCGAGAATGGTTTTCAAATTTGACAAGAGAAGGTAATCTAACCCTGTGATGCGAGATGATAATTCAAGATTGGAGAAGAATCTTCTTGATGTGTTGCCATCGTTAGTCGTTCCAAAGCCTTGTTTGGGAATATCCACGAGTAATCCAAGTTCTTTTTTGAATTTATCTTGAATTATTTTCTTTCTATCTGAAACCGTTTTCTTTTCGTCCGAGGATCTCGCCTGCCACTTTCCTAGTGGAAGTTTGTAGGATAAGTGTAACATGGTTTCAAAAAAACGTATGCGGGCATGTAGTACAGAAAGGCCAAAGTTAGCACGATTAGGCTCGATCTTTTTTGTCCTTGCCAACTTTAAATCGTTGAAATCTTTAGAAGTGAGCTGGCATAAATAACAGCGCATTGTTGAGGCTGTATCTGTGATGGCATTACATACCTTACCATCGATCATAGTAAGAAGCAGGGTATGCTTTATCTTTCCTAGATCAGGAGCAGGTAAAACGGTCAAGTTCAAACTTTCAATTTGGTTTTGAATGTATGTAACTTCTTCCTTTGTTACATCTGTAGTCTCATGAACAAACTGAATTCTGATTGGTCTGCAGAACCTGGGAGAGGATGGAGAAGGATTTTGCCATATGACTCTCTGTGTTCTTGTACTCACAAGACGAATAGGTACCATTGAACTTTGAAAAATGTTAGCATCACTTCCTTCTTCATTTTCAAATGTTTGTTTGAACTGATTTTGTTGAGAGCCGTCACACCCCCACTTGCTAATCAACTCCAAAGAATCTCTCTCCTCTTGCGTAATGCTATTGATCACATCACTGAGATAATCACACAATCTTAATGCAGTGTGATCTAAAAGATCCTGCAGTTTCACTTCAGCTGAAGTTTCCGTCACCGTTATGGACGCAGGGTAACATTCTTTTTTTGCACGTTGTAGTAGAGAATAACATGGGTAGCTATCTTTGTTGACACCTCTAATAGTATTATACTGATGCCTTGTAAGATCTGCATCAATGAATGTAGAGAGTGCTTGAGTGATGTTAGGAGGCTGCTTGGTTTGATCTTCATTTTTCCTAAAAGTTTTACGCATTTTTTCTGCTCGCATAGGAGATTGTGTCATTTACTTTATTAGATTTGAGGCACTCGGGTTTCCAGATGAACGAAGACTCATTTGAGCAGCGAACACCAAAGTCTTTGGAGACATTTTTCCACGGATATCTTTTGTCTTTTTCCGTTTACTGCTTTCGCTCAGTTCACCAAAGGGTTTTTTGGTCGACCCGCATGCACACGAGACCCAGATGGAGTTGAGGATGAAGATTGTAAGACCTTGAACTCAATGCATTGATTCAACCAGTTCTTATTCATAGTGAAGAAAGACTTTTCATTTCTCTTAGCACTATTCCATCTTGCTTTGAATCGGTATTTGAAGAGTTTCAGTTTCTGCTTGATGTCATCTTCATCACAAGCACTCAATGTTTCAATTAAATGGTTGATGAGGAACTGTACTTTTGAATCCAAATTACTTTCAGTACAGTCTATTATTTGTTTGCTCAAGTACGAATTCGTCAGCTTTCTTCCATCGGAAGCCATTATGAAAATAAATATTTTTATTTATCTACAAAATTTCAAAAATATAGGTAATAAACATCCTGTGCCTGAGAGTCATTGAAATCTAAAATATGAAAATATTATGTAAGGGCTTTGGTTTTTTCTTTATATCTTGGAAGTTCGTACATTTTCGCAACTTTTTCTTTTTGAGGCTACTAGTACACAGTATAGACTGTTCAATATTGTTTACCCGAACCCGAAAATGTACGAAAATCTATAACTTTTAGTCCAACAAACTTAAAAAGATGGAAAAAATTGGACCAGAAACATCCAAGTTCAGGCATAAAAACGGGCACTTCTAGTTAAGGTATCATAAAACTGTTTTTAAATAGTTCATACACAATACTTCGCTTCATTATTACACTACTACAAAACTTGAAAAACTTTAAAATAAAGATATATTTGTAAACACCTCTCACACAACTGACAGAGCTATCAATCAAGACTGAAATTTTTATCAAAGTTTAGGCCTCCACTACGCATGACTGTGATCAATAAACCACTTGGTAACCATGGATTTAAATAACCTGTTTAGCATGTACCGAGCATATACTTGGACCGAGTAGCAAAGAGATAATACATAAATATGACAATCGACTTTTAGATATTTTGCGCGACTTTTCAGGTCAAATACCCCACTGTGTGCCGGTAGTGTGAAAGACGCTTTGTACGGTACCGGAACCGGTTTTTTGTAAAACGCTCTTATGGCGTCGCGAATAAACTAGGATGCCACACTAGCGTACTCTGATTGCACTGTTTTTTGCAGGCAACAATTTTGGTACTGGGAAAAACAAATTTTTAAAAAACCCTCTCTTCTTCTTCCTCATGAGAAAAAAAAAATAAAAACCTTAGAAGAAGCAGAATTTAATTTGTACACTTAATGTAAAACTTTTTCAAATTAAGAATTAAGAAAAAGTTCTTTCAAAAATACCAAGAATTTTATTATTCTCATTTTATTTTTTCACTAGACGTTCATTATATTTTTCCAAACTAGGACTAATTATTTTATATAAGTATTCCAATTTTCGTTTCCAAAAACTAACATATTCCACTCACTTACATTTATCATTACAACTTTATATCCTAAAATTTCTAAATGTCGCTTTTTCAATTGATATCTACCTTTCAATTGTACATTTACAGTAGTGTAAGCGTTGTGGTTCGTCACCAAAATCGCAATCCTAATTAAAATAAAGAAATTAATTAAAAATAATGTTTCGTTGACACAAATATTTTACTTAGTTCCTCCTGTATTCTCGCCAGGTTTAACAAATTGTCCCTCTTTGTCTAAGTGCATTAAAAAATCTAGTTGATAACCATAAGCTGTTGTAATATTTTCGACCAAATACTCTGTACCGTCTACCAGTTGCAACAAATAATTTTTGACATTCGCAATGTCTTTACATGGTTCTTGTACTCGAGGTCGATTTTCAATAAATTTTTTATGAAACCAAGGCACACTTGCCTCGGGATAATCTAAGCAAACTGCTCTATTTAAGTGCATCATGCTGTTTCTGACTCGAATCGGATACCTGTCCTGACAAATAACGTTATTGAGTTTTTAATCATTTGAATGCAATGGTATTACCTTAAAATAACAGGTGGCTAACTCCGCTTCAATTTTCTCCAAAAAGCTTAAGTTGAAGATGTGTTTAATAAACGAGTCGGGTAATTTGTTGAAGAAACATAGAGCCAATGCTACTTGTATATAAGATAATCCGCTGATGCGCTCTTGATCTCTGAAATATTCATGGAAGTACTATTCTTTTCTAAACGATTATTACCTTATAATAATATCGGCAATATTTTTGAAAAACGTTGTCAAATTCTTGGAAAATATCCAAGATGGTAGCATAGGTAAGCTACTTTCTCAGCATTAAATCCTAACACATAATTCTTGCAGGATATAACGTAATTGCACATACTTTCCATTATCTCAGGTAATAACGAACTCGTGGTTTGCAAACTGAAGACAATGTTTCTCAAAAATGATGACGACATGTTACTTGTATTACAATTTAAAAGCAATTCATTCGTAAGATTACGATCGGTGGATTTCCTGTATATGCAACTTTTAAGTAAGAAGTTGTTTTTGGATGGGTCGGAAATTTTTAAATTTTCACGAACCGATTGATCAAGTGCCAATTGTAAATCAGTCCATTGAGAACTTGTCAAGCAGAAACGGTTGGTAAATTCCAAATTTCTCAAACTCTTCGAAATATACAGGCAGTCTAAGTAATTAAATTGCACGCAATTATCGACGACACTTTTTACAATTGTATTTGTCGTTTCGCCATGCTTTCCAAAAGTCAAAACAAAAGCGGCCGCAATCGAAATCTGTGAAGGAATCAAAAGCATTATCCCATTCTTAAAATGATTTTCTAGCTTCATCAACATATGTCTTTCAAATTGTTTATGGCGATATTTTATGTCGTTAGTTGCATTCATATATCTAAGACACAATCTTAAAAGTATACCGCTATCATTTCCAAAATCTTCTTTGTTGATCATCACTAAAACTTTATCCCAAAATAACTTGCACAAATTAGTGTTGGCTGGTTTTATGAAAGTTAATATTCGTAGTAAATCATATACAGAATTTAAAGTCGAAGGAGAATTTTTAAGAAGTTTGTCTAACATATTTTCATATTCGTGACGGTTTGAGGGCGACGAAAAGCATACGATGCACGAGAGAAGTTTCAGTTTGATTTCGGGTGGCATGTAGAAGTCTTCTTCAAGGTTTAGGTATAATTTCGAAGCGCAACGTTGCATTTCTGTTAAAATTTCGGCTGGTTCTTGATTTTTTAATAAGATCTGCAAATAAAAAAATATCCTAAATTGATTTTACAAAAACTTTGACAGAGTTTGCCGGTAAAATCATATTCTCCAAGAGAGTAATAAATAAACACATTTTGCAGAGGGTAATTACTCGTAAACTTTCACCTTATATTTAACCCTATCTATAATTAAGATTTATTACTGTCTTTCCCATAACAACTAAGTGTAGCCAAGACAAACTTCATCATTCATAAATTTTCTTGTTTTGAAAATTATCTACACATTTTCATTTTTTGATAAATTATTACCTCAAACAAAACAAAAAGTTCATATACAGTTAGCAGATGAATGTTGTCTTTCATGCGAAGCACAAGTTCGAAGATAAATTAGAGCACTTATTACTCCATTGAGGGTAATGAATAAAAGATAAAATCTTCAGCAACGACCTATATGAACTTCTATCAACTGCAAG
>JALBCR010002041.1:0-96048 GCA_030710515.1 Abscondita cerata
GTGATTGTTACAAATAACAACAGTTCAATTTTATAAATAACTTCCATTAATAGAAAAAATTTTTTTATAAGTTATACAAAATTGCAGTAAAAACGTTTACTAAACATGTTATTATGTTGAAAAAAGCATGATATTAAACTTTTATTTACAATAAAAGTGTAGATAAGAATATTTTTTCTTATACAACATAAAACATAATTTCAGTAACAATTACCGACTGTATAGCATGAATCCTAGATTCGATGTCAAGAATTTGCACTCAAATAGCAGCTATATACTTTAAATGTATACAGTAATTTAAATCAAGTAATTAAAAAAAAACTATGAGGAATCTATTACACGACCAAAATATTTTTAGCTGCCTTTGGTAACGATCCCTTCAATTCCAAATTTATTTTACCAATCAAAAGTCTCATCACTAATTTTCTTTTGGGTTGGACACAATTTATTTTAGATTAAGCTTCAACATTATAAACAATGGGGTTGCCCCTAGCAACTATATAACAATTGCATACGAAAGTGTTAGGAATAAAAAATGCGGAACACAGAACTCAAACCTCAGTATCCCATTAGCACAAAACTCTAACGTGCCGACAATGAGGAAGCACAATCACGACAACCATGTCGCGGTAGCGCGATCTACTCAACCCGTATAAATAAATCAAGCATTGGTCAAGTTAAATAAACTGCAGAACATACAACTTTTTTTTTTATTCTTTACCCCCTCCCCTTCCCCACTTTATTAGTGTATTAATTTTAAAGATTCTTAATAGAAATATTGCAGTAAGAACGTTCTAATACTTTTTCAACATTCACTAAGTCTAAATTCATACTTTCATAAAAATTAAAGAATAATTCTACAACCAAATCAATTATCTGATTAATACAACAGAATCCAACTTGATTTTTTTAAAAGGGGCATGTGCTTTTGATTTTAATATAAAATAAGGCATTAAAATAAAAAATTCAGATATTTGTATGTGATGTATCAAATAACGATTACCTAAGAATGATAAATTGTGTAAATTTGTTGTTATTTAAATCAATTTTCAAAAAATAGTTATTTATGTTACCAGTCACAAATTCACAGTATTTTTTCTAATACTAAAAACAAAAAAAAGGAAAAAAGGAATTAGATTTATTTTGGATTGAAAGTCTAATCAATTACGACCGATGTTACCATTTCCAAAACGAATGTCAAAACAATCTGACAAGTGGCGAAAAAATTTACTTTTGCAACTAGCTAATTACGAAAAGTGGATAATTAGACTCCTACATTGATTAGAAAAAATGTCACTTTATACTTCAAAATTAAATAAAAAAATGTATATCTTCAAAAATGTTTTCTTTACAAATGCATTTTTTAAATAATCCTTGTTATTTTTTATTAAAATAAATTTTAAATTCTAAAGAAAACCAAACTTTAATGCATTATATTGTAAAAAGAGAATTTTTGGGAAAAACATACTGTTTTCAAAAAACGACGTCAGGAACAGTACCCTATACTATTTTACCATAAATATTAGGAAAACCCTTGTATATAGCCAAACATCACTACTTACCATTAAGACACCAGGATATCTACTATTTCTAATTTTTGATTTGTAATTTTTGTAGATAAACCATTGAGCTACGTTTCACAATTAACTGTAATTAACTTCATCTGAGTTAAATCAACTTTGTCGTCAGATGTGTAAGCTGTTACATAAGTTGATTCTTTGATTATTATAGCCAACTAAATGTTGGCAAAAATAACAATCTCAAGTTGCTTTTTTTAAATTAGCAAGAGATTGTACAATAGTAAACAAACACTTGACTTAACTTTTGCGAATTTACAACAGGTAATTAGAGATTGTTATTTTTTCCGACACTTAGTTGGCTATAATAATCAAAGAATCGACTTATATAACTGTTTATACTTCTGCTGCCAAAGTTGCTTTACTGTCTCGTTATATGAATTTATAGATCCATAAATGATAACACATGTTTGACTCAAAACCAATAAGCTTGGACAACAATCTCGAGTCGCCTGTTTTAAATTCGCAAGAGATTATACAATAGTAAACAAACATCAAATATTAGCTACAATAATTGAAAAATCTACTAACATAACTGCTTAGACATTTGCTTTAATGCAAATTAATTTTCGGACGTGTTAGGATGGCACGAGTCAACACCTTATGTCGCAACACTTACTTGTCGTATATAATGTGCCCACCTGTGGGTAGTACAGTTGGCAACGCGTTAGTACAGTATACTCAATCCTGATTTGCTATGTACAACTCTTGCACATTACAACAGGCGATTGTAGAGATTCTGGATTTTGGTTAACACTACGTTCCAATGTACAATGTGCAAGATTATTTAAAAAAAACAACTTTTAAGGCGATTTGCAGATTCACAATACTTTAACGTAATACTGAATATTACGTATTATTTAAAATAATGATTCATCCATTGCCAACAATTGTTTTGTCCTTGCAAGCCACTATTAGAATCATTTACTGAAAAAATTGGCCGCCAAAAAATTGGTAATAATTTTAGCTTAGAAAGGCAATGTTCTTTCTTGTTGATATAATTTCTTCCTGAGTTCAATTACCTACAGTTTGTTAAGATGATATTATATTTGTTGTTTCAAAATACTCTTGGGAGGTAACCGTGTAAAAAAAATTAGATTTGTAACCGTACCTTCAAAACCCAAATGCTTACAAATTTTCTTGTAACAATTGTAGCGGTCGAAGATACTCTAATTGCTTAGATAAACTTTATCTGTCGAAATAGAGTTTCACAAAATATTGACCATTTAGTTGCCGTTTGCTAAGAGGAGTTAGACTTGAAACATCTTTTTTGTTGAAGTCAAAAAACCTTTTTTGATGCTGCTAATTTTAGCATTAAATCTTACAGGGTCATTGACTTCCGCGTTGACTTCTTTTTGATTATTTACAACAATTTCTAAAGATATTATTTGTTTCAAGTCTATTTCTTTACCCGATACACACAGTGTAGATTTTATATTTTAGAATCGATTCTAAAAATTGTTTTTGAAATGTTTCTTCTGAATCGCTCTTATGGTACCAATTGCTTGTACCCTCTAATTCCTTTATTTTATCTACATATTAAACAAACAAAATGTTCTATCTTATAAAATTTTATAGTAAATTTATTTGTCAAAATTTAATAATCAAAATTACAGAAAATTTTTTAGAAAACTAAAACGCATGTTTCATGAAATATAAGTCTTTAAACACCATCATTATTTTTTACATAGTTTTTATCATTTTAAGCCAAAAATTAAAAAAAGTAGTTATTTTGCACACAATTTTTTTAAATTCTTTAACAATATCGTAATTAGAGTTAGTTAGAATTCAACTTTAATTTTTTGATTTTTAATATTGATTTTTTTCAGTCATTTGATTTTTTTATATCGGCAACTTTTTGGTAAAGTGGTTTAAGGCATTTTATGTGTAAGCAAGTCAGCAGAACGTCACAATATTGACTTATTGAAACAAAAACTATTGCGACGTAAAAATATAAAATATTTTCTTACAGGTCATGCTCGTGAAAACAATTATATTTTTAATAGATAAACTGACAGTTATTTATAAATCTGCAATTATTGCAAACATTGATAATTATAATGTTCAATTTAAAATTAATTTATTGACAACTTTTGTGATGTTATTTTTTTAGTTTCAGATTAAGTTTCTGAATATTGATGCATCAAGCGTTTTGATAGAAAGAGTTGAATCATGATTTTTTATAGGTACACATATAGGTTTATACTGATCTTGTCACCTCTGTTTGATAAAAATATTCTTTTTTTACGCGTAGATAACTTTATTCTTATGGAAATATTTGTTTTAAGTTTATTTCGTTTGCATTGATGAAGCATGTATGTTTTCCGTATTCACGGTCGCTGCAGTATCTATTTTTTGGCATTTGATATTTTTTTAATCCGTCGTGTTGTTGTGAAATGCTTTCTCTTTGATTTCTCACAATTAAGCTTTAAAGTAATATTTAATTCGATAGTAGTTTTTATCAAAGGTTTCATAGAATTATTCGCAACATGTCGCCGTTTTGCGTTGTTGACTCAATAAACTTTTTGTTTGTTTTAAGAAAAACGCGAATAATGTCGTGTTTAAAAGTTAATTTGATATTTTGTTTTGTCTAAACTAAAATTACAATCCCCGGTGAACTAGCAGATTGCCTTCTGAGAACTGTTAATGTATTTTATTTTCTATGGTTTTTTTGTGTATGTAAAAATTGAGAAAGACAAACACACACTCTCTGAGTTTGCATTATGTATATAAAAACAAGTACAAAACTGTAGCCGATCATAATTGTTATTTTTAACAATCGCTAAATATTAAACAGTGTGCGTATCAGTCGTTCGCGTTCAAACTATCGAAGGTAATTTGTATGCTAGCGTTAAAGTTGTATTGATAATATAGATAAAGAACCATCCCGTTCGCGAAATTAAAAAGAAGATTTTGTTTGATTTAAAGTCAAAACAACGCATGCGGAACTTAGGAGTTTCTCTTACACCTGCGAACTAATTACAGAAATGCAATACTGTATAATGCATTTGTTGAGTAATTTGGCGTAATAAATTGTTCGTGTTTTAATAAATTTAGTGTAACGACAAAAGCCTGAGGAGTTTTGGTGTATATCCCAAACGGATATTAGACTCATCAGAAGAAAACCAACTGGAAGTAATCTGATGGTTTACTCTAGAGAACTACCGTGTTTTTAGTGTCTTTGTGCGCAGTTGCGAATAACCAAATTAAGTGAGGACGTCTTGCATATATTTTTTGTTTTGTAATGTTTTATTGTTCAAAATAAACGAACTGAGACGAGGGTTTAAAAATTTTAAGTTTGATTCTAAATTATTTGTTTTGTTTCAAACAAAGACCCAAGTCTCATTTCGTTTTATAAACTTTGTGAATCTGTAAATAGTGTTTAGGTAAACTTCAGTATAATCTTTCTTAAAGAATAAAACTCTAATGTTACAAAACGATAATAAACAAACACCGAGAATTGCTTGACTGTCTTACGAATTTACAGCAAGCGATTCGAAATTGTTATTGTTTCCAACACTTAGTTGGGTATAATAATCAAAGGATGGACTCATGTAACTGTTTATACATCTGCCGCCAAAGTTGCTTTAATGTCTCGTTATATGAATTTATAGATCCATAAATGATAACACATGTTTGACTCAAAACCAATAAGATTAGACATTTTTTTAAGATTCTACTGTGTCTTAACAATAAATTACCATTTGAAACTACTATGTTCTTCTGCCCAATTTTTGTGTCTAAAGTCATAAGCCTCCAAATTCCGAACGTTCCTAAATATAAACAAACAACCTTTTGCAAGTTATTTTTAATAAAATCAATTTTTCGTGCGCTTTTGTAGCATACAAATCTCATTATTAAATTTCAATGTTGTTTCAAATGCATTTTTAAATTTTCTACTTTTACTTCCAACACTACGTAAAAGCAATTTTATTCTTTACTAGTAACATAAATAATGCAACCACCGAGCGATACCTAAAGCTCTATTGTAGAATTGTTTTTAAACAACTTTAAAAACATTATTATCTGAATTAATCAAGACGTTTACTTTACAACACAAGAAGTAACTGATACACTGCAATCCAATTACAGTAAAAAAAAGACATTATTTACAACACCCGATTAAGTATTTAAAACTGATATCGAGCAAATGCAAAAGTACTTCAAGTTTGACGCATATTTTACAGGTCAAGTTTTCTAAACTGCACTTATGTTGGAAAAAAACTGATGGTGTAAATGGCGCGCGCAATAACTTTTCTCTTTTGACTCTTTTTTTTGTTTAATTACTGCATCTGCAGAGATATAGTGCATTTTTAATAGTAAGTGCTTTTTTAAAGGCAACTAATCTACATTACATTTCACTGAAATGCAGCGACTTTTTGTTTAAATTCAAGAATTATTTATTCAAATTTAAAAGGAAATTACTTAGTTTCTCATTGTAAACGTTACATATTAAAACAAACAATCAACCGTAAATTATCAACATTTAGGAACAAACTAATTGTTTTGGTTTTCATTGTGTTCTGTAAAATTTTGCACAGTTTGTAATAAAACAATGTAGGTATGTATCATATTTAGAGATAGTAAAGGTGTTTATTGTTGATATCTTTACGTTACATAATACACATTTTGTTAATTTTGTGTCGATGAGTGACACATTAAATTTGATAAATTTTTATTAAAATCTGGGTAAGTAATTACTTTGATTAAAGAAAAACATGTAATAGGTACAAAAGACAAAGAAGAATAATTGAAAACAATACTAGAAGGACACAATAGATAAAACGAACAAGTATATGTCAATGTAAAGTAAGATAATTTAAAAGTAATAATAATTGTCTGTCTTTACAATTAATTTTGATTGAAAAAGACACTAACAAATTAACTGAACAAAATCAAACCAAACTACAGAAATAGAAATGCAAAATTTAAATTTACGTTCAAAGTAATGTCTGCTCTTTGGCATGATTATGACGAATATTATAAATTTCACCAATTTCCGCAAAAAAATTACAAGTTTTCATCTTGTGTAGAGCTAGAATGTGCTCCTTCAATTTTCTTTCCTGCATCTTCTTTTTTTTTGATATGGTGTTCTCTATGTAACTTTCTGTTATTATTAAAGACCACCAACCATTCTGTTTTGATTTTTAAAGATTTCTCTCTCGGTTTAAATAATCTTTTTTATAAAAAAAAAACCATGACATAATTTGGCACGACAACGTGGGGCCGTTAAATAATACAGTTTCAACAAATTTCATTGCCGCATTTATATTTATTTTTCTTATTTTAATATTTTTTTATTGATTCGAAAACATTTAGTTTGCTTTTAAAGTTATTGGTATTTTCTTTGTATGTTCTGTAACAAGAAAAAGAAAAATACCAAAAAACCACACAAAAGGACTATACGCAAACACGTGTTTCGATAGCTATGCTATCATTATCAGAGAACTGACACTAAAAATAAAAAACAAAATAAAGCTAATATATATATATATATATATATTAGCAACTTTGCCGACAGGTATGTAAAGCAGTTACATAGTCGATTCTTTAATAATTATAGCCAACCTGACAGTTGGCAAGTATAAAAATTTCGAATCGCCTGCAGTAAAGTACGCAAGAGGTTGTACAATAGCAAACAAACACTGAGAATCACCCGACAGCTGTTTCGTCCTTTTGGGACTCATCGGGAGTGAGAGAACTCGAGTGTAAGTTCACTATTGTACAAACGCGCGCTGTCGACTATATGCCCTACTAGAGGGATCACAATATTTAAATGATAAGTTTTTCGACATCTAGTGTCGACTCGTGAAAGCGTTCACGTACGTGAACCTTATCATTTAAATATAGTGTCCCGTAATAAATGCCCAAGATTTTACCAAGTTATACTGTAGGTTGAGACAAACAATTTTTATTATATAATAGATAGTTCCATCTTGCTTGGTTTTCCGTCTATCTGTCTGAATGTAATTTTTAGAAAATAATTTTTTTCTCCGCTATTTAAAGTTAGAGCATTTGACAGTCGTAACACCGATTAATCTCTGCAAGCGATTCACGTGATATACAGGGTGTCCAGAAACTCTCCTGACAAACAAAAACCGGAGATTCCTCAGATAATTTTAAGACAATTTAACCTAATTCACCTAGTCCGAAAATGCTTCCTAAAGGAGCTAGATCTCTTTGAAGATGGCGCCTTGTAAATAGTTTTTTTTAAATACCACCAGAACGCTTCTACTTAGAAAAGCAAAAACTGGTATGCTTGTTTAGCCTTCAGAGGTGAATCGATTCCATCAATTGCAAATTTCTAGTACCGGTCATAGGCGTCCGTTTTGAGTAGGTTAACGGTTATTTTAACGCATACCTTTTTGTCTTTAACTTTTAAGCATTTGTGACACTAGATTATTAAATTTTCAGGTATTCTAGTACTAAAAGGAACTCTTACTTTAAGTCATTAGGATACACCGTTTTCTAGAAAAATGGATTTGAAAATTTTTTGTTTTTTGTCATTAAAGTTAAATTTTTTGCACTAGTTGGCTTTGAACTGCCAACAAAAGTAAAACCTACGTTTTTCATTGTCAAATTGTTGTCTTGCGAAGTTTATCCTTTAATTTTTTACTTCACCAGGCGCCATCTTCAAAGAGCTCTAGCTCCATTAGGAAGCATTTTCGGACTAGGTAAATTGGGTTAAATTGTCTTAAAATTATCTGAGGAATCTCCAGTCTTTGTTTGTCAGGAGAGTTTCTAGACACCCTGTATATTGTTCAAAAGGTATTTCACAACAGTTATGGCGAGTACCGGACTTTGACCGATTATTTAAATAGGTTCAAAACACACAAAATTAATCAGGTACTTGAAAGATCTTTCTAGTTTACAAAAGTATTTATACTTACAGCGCTAAAAAAAAGGTATGTTGCTAAACTGACGACCACGGTACGTATACATAGGACGCAACAAAATTTATAAATGACATGCATAAAAGAATTAACTTAGCTGATATAACTAGGAAGCTTTCGGTGTTCGACAGTTACTCGGCAATGTGACAGCTCCCGTATCCAAATGTAATATTTGATTATCCAATAAAGAAAAAAGGAAAGCCAAAATAAACTCCGTTGATAACAGCTGTTAGGTTGCTCACAAAGAACCAGATAAACGGCTTATCTTGGGTGGTGTCTTTAACCCGAAGAAGAGATCAAAGAAGATGGAATTCCAACGGTGGTGTGATACCAGACCCACTTAAATATGTTATAATTTTTAGATTATTATCCTTGCCAGCATAACCATAATTAAAGATCTATTGACTAATTAAAACGGAGTACGTCTGCAATGACTAGCAGAATAAGCCAAAGGCGGAAACCCACAAAAAAAACAAAAAAAAGATGCTTGCAATTAATAAAACCCGTAAGAGCAAATATTATATTAAAACCAAGGAAAATAAAAAAGGTACTTACACAGGAATCGTAGTCAAAGACTTATTCTCTACTATGAATGGGATAATTTTACTTTAATTGGTATTACAAAGCACATGTCTAATTGTTGAAAATTCTCCATGTACACCTTTTTGCGGCAGTCCGTAAAAAGGAAATGAGGTGTAACATTTGCAAATGCCGAAAATCATCGGTACTGGCAACTCTAAACAACTAAAATCTCTAAAAGACTTTTCAATCCAAACATTTATATTCAATCGCATGAGTGTAAACACGGCTGCCTGTACTGTAGCGTGAAATTTATCTATAAATCAATTATTTGCGAAATAATACCGTCACGTGCTTAATTGCAAAATAGAAATGTGGGTAACCATGGAAGATCCGGAAATGATTGTCACAAATGATAGATTTGATCGCATAGCTCACTAGCAGTCTACTTGAATTTCTAAGCGTATGGATGCGTTTTGCAAGGATATGATTTTAATTTTTTTCTGTTCGAACTAATAACATTAACGCAATTTAACAAGTAAGAAGAAAGTTTTCAAATTGTTCGTTTTATTTGTCAGAATTATTTTGGTTTTGTATGGTTGACGGTTGTTAAAATATTATCATTTATTTGACAGTGCCCGTATGAAAGCGACTTTTCCTGGCATCAGAAATTTTTACACATTAAACAGGAAAACGTCTTTGGAAAGAGTCAACCAGCATACAAAAGCGGAACAAAATCCGTCGATCCCCTTTCAAGTTATTCCTAATATACAATATTTTTTAAAAAGTTTGACAAACTTAAGTTTCAATAAATTTGACCATTGTCGACCCAAAAAATCGTGTGTATTACGAGGCCAGAAACGGTTTTTCCCCAATGGTCAGTTTCTGACCAGAGAACCTCTGATAAAGCTATCTGCACACTTTTCAGAAACACCGTGTTTATTATCTGCGTGTAACGCATCATTACGTCTCATTTCATTTCTCTACAGTGCATTTTTTTTAACTGTGACCACGGTGTTTTTTATGTTAAAATTTATACCCCATGTTAACCTTTTTATTGGCGATCATGAATGATCCCATCTACTGCTAAAATCATACAAATAAACAGTATGCAGACGTTAAATTTTAAAATTTATGTATTTAAAGTTCAAAATAATAATTTGGGCAGAATTTAAGGCCAAAATCAAGTGCCTTGCTAAAATAAAAAATAAATTTGTCATTTTCGCACTGTCATACCGACAAAGACCTTTTTTTTCTTTTATAATTAAAAACGTTTAAAAACTGCTTCTACGTGACTATCTACCTAGGATGGTATTTTGCAGATTATGGACAGACGTAATTAATAATGATAAAGCTATTTAAAATAGATTATTATTTTCTGATGAAAGTACTTTTACTTTAAACGAAAAAATCAATAAGCAAAATTGATGCATTTGGGCACAAGAAAACCCATATAAAGTTTTCTCATACAAATGAAAACAAGGTTGTTGTGGTAGAACGGAGGACCATAGAAACGAAGCCAAAAAGTTGGATCAAAATAATTATTTTTAATAACGGCAAAAATTTGCACGTCGATACAAAAAAAACCTTTTTATTAAATCCTACTAAATAGGAATTTTTGTTTGTGGTACGGAAATTTTAAAACGGCAACATCGCGAAACTGGGTAACTTTTTTAAGTTTCCAGTAAGTTTCAAAAGTTGAATTTTTCAGGCTTATGAACAAATATAAATATCCACCGACTTGCGAAACGGAAAAAAAACACCCCTAACCAACTTCAATCTAAAAACTTATTTACATACAAAACTAGAATCTGTCAGAGCCTATCGTCGATTGCCTGAAAACGGCAATTGGTGCACTCTTATGACCTTTTGTGCAAGTACCGTTTACAAAACTAAGTAGTTCATAAAATTTCGAACTACACCAAAACAATGAAACTGCAAAAATTTATTTTATTTTAAGGTGAAGTCGATGAACCGTGTTACAGTTATACAGGGTGTTAAAAAAAGAGTGAAAAATATTTTAGAAGGTAATAGTATAAACCAAAATAAGCAGAAAAGTCTTAATAAACATAGGTCCGCAAAGTAACGGTTGCGGAGATATGGAATGTTTTATGTTTTTTAGCGCCTTTAGTTATTTAGATGGGTAGGAAGGACGGGACCTGTTTTGTGGCCTTCAAGATTGCCTAATCTGAACCCTCTAAATTTCCTTGTTTGGGGATACTTAAAGACATTAGTGTATGGTACTCCTATAAATAGCCTGGAAGAGCTGCAGCTACGGATTAATCAAAAGTGTCAAGAAATTTAAACCAAGGAGGGTGTTAACAAAAGAGTTCGAATATCGTTGAGACGAAGATGTCGTACCTACTTGGAAATAGACGAAGAACATTTTAAACATCTTCTGTAACTTTGTTTTTTGTTTCTTGAAAGTTTCCTTTGTCGGTTTATTCCTAATAAAATAAAATGTTTGAAAAACGAATAGTGGTCCATATCTCCGCAACCGTTACTTTGCGGACCCATGTTTATTAAGACTTTTCTGCTTATTTTGGTTCATACTATTATCTCCTAAAATATTTTATAATCTTTTTTTAACACCCTGTATATTATCTGGGGCGTTGTTGTTGCAATTTGTTTAAGTTTGTGTTTTTTGGGTTGCACACTAGTATTTGAATCATGTTTTCCGTCATTTTTAAAAATTTTAAACCTGGCCTTATCAAAATTTGGAAAGAGATATGAGTTCTGTTACTTTGTTGAAAACTGCATGGTGTCCCCACGTTTGTTAATTAAAAATATTATTTATTTGGATTTATTTATTAAAATATAGGAATTGGCATTAGATTTAGTAATTACAAGAGTGTCAGTTAGATTGTAACCAATTCTTTATTTAGATTTACCAAGATATAAAGCACTTTTAAAGCCACACCATCTCAATAAGCTTCTTATCTGTTACCAATTTTGATTAAGTCAGTTTCTTTAGGCTTTAATTATTAGTCTTGTTTTCGTCGTTCTCTCTTTATGAAAAATAAAATCGTTTGGGTTTACGACTATAATTTACAATACTTACTATCCACTGCACTGGGCCTAATTGCAAGTCGGTACCACTTACGACGGAACCAGCCCGAGTCGGGTAGGATACCCTAACGAACCCTTACAATACCTAGGAGGTCGCCCCTTGTAGTGAGCTTGTTAAAGGTCAGGACTCTATTAATACTTAATATTAGTTGTGCAACTCAACTCACCTTGTTGCTCTACGTACGTGGTAAAAGGTTAATTTCCGAAAAGACTTTAACTAATAGTAAGTTGGATCCGTCCTATAATTTTAAGTACGTGATTGCTGTAACTTTTGTCGTTTTTTTTTGTTTTTGTCATTACTTTGTGTTATAACTTTTGTACCCCCTCATTTGGTTGGTTATAATAAAAGTGTGGTTAGAAATTCATGTATATTTTCACAATAATTTTGTTTTACGTAACCTCACATTTAACTGATAGATCTGTATTTATATTTATTTGTTTTGAGCTGTTTAGAAGCACATTTATTTTTTTTTTGTTGTAAATTATTATTTATAAAAATCATCGGCTCTTACCGTTACTTTAGTGAACTAATTGGTTCAAGCATAATAACTCTACATACGCAGTGGCGTTACGGATTTTTTTGTCTTTCGGGCAGCTCTTTCTCATTATACCTTTAATACTTTTTTAAATTTCAGTATATTGGATATAAAGGTTAGGTTGAGACCTCAATATTTTTCCTTTTATTATGTATACTACAATTTTACGTATTAATAATTTATTTTAGTTATTGTGTTTGAGTTGCCCGCGTTACGAGTCCTAATTACAAATTTGTTTTTAAAAACAAATTATTATTTATTTATTTATTTTGTGGTATGTTGAGTTAAATTTATGTATGTTTGCAAATAAAACTTTTAGGATTATTTTGAATGTTGTTTAAAATTTCTTCATGTTTTATTTAGAACGTAATAAACTGGCGCCCAACGTGTGGCCTGAACCCACGATCATGAGATTAAGAGTCTCATGCTTATAACGAAGATTTTAAATATGTAAATTAAAATTAAAAGAAATTACAGAATTATTAAGGATTTACTTCCTGTTTCTCAACCAAATTGAAAAATCGAAACTAAATTTAGTCAATAGTCATTAAATAATATTTGCACTGAGGATAAGAAATTATTAGAACAAAAGAATATGTTAATTAGCTTAAATAATATAAACTGCTTCAAATGAAGCGGAAAAACAAAACTTAATTTATTGTTTTTTGAAAACAAAAAACTTTAAAAGAAAAGATTACTAAAAGATTGAAACGTCGACTTTGAAAATAAAAAACGTGTCCTTTTTCTATATATTTAAGAAGCAAAAACACTTACTAAAATTTCAATGAGCTTTCAAGATAGAATTGAACGTTTCTCACGTATACTTTGTAAAATTTATCAGTAATTGACAAGGATAGAAACTAAAAACTGATAATGTGGAAATGAAACGTAAATTTACCTAGATGTACAAAGTGCAATGCAAATTGAATTTAAAATTTTGTTTTTCTTGTTTTGCTTTTGCAATTTAGGTTCTGTTTTAGTATTCTACCATCGATTTCGACCTTCGTTGGATGCGTGATATAAATTGAGCGTAATAGACACCTTCTTTTATGATTAATTGTAAACTACGCTTTAAAGTAAAGTAAAATAATGAGGAAAATGATGAATGATGACGTAAATGTGTGAATTTGAAATTGGTTCCATTTGGATTTAATCTTAATAGGTGTTTTGTTAATTACACTAATCTCATTTAATCCATTTAGTTAGATTTAAACTTGACGAAAGAAAATGTAAACTAATTCGACGAAAATAGGTTGGGATTAAAGGAATTTAATTAAAAAATTTTGTTGTTAAGAATGTAGGCCTTTGTCATATTCTCAAAGATAAATACTTTGAAAATTTGTGAATAAACCACTTTAGTTTGAAAATTGAGAATACTTTCAACAGGAGTGGAAATTGTGCTCACTAATTTCATAAACTATTTTTGGATGCGGAAATATTAAATAAAAAAAGAAAACTTCAACTAATAACTATGTATGATAAAGAGTTAACGAATGCAATAATTTGATGTGGCAATTTTATTTTAACATTCGGGTTTTTTTGAAATTGAGAATAAATTATCTGTTTTATTTATTTATTTACTCGTATAGTTATTACAAAAAATGGCGATTATGACCCAATTTTAAAAAGACAGAGGTTTCTTGTTTTCATTTAAGTAATAGACAAAAAGTAGAAAAAAAAAATGTTATTTTTAATAATAAAAGTTAAACCATAGTTTTAACCCAGTTTATCTAGGAGTAACTTTAGATACGTTTTTAATTTACAAAAATCATTTAGAAAAAGTGAAAACAAGAAATAATGTCATTAAAAAATTAGCTGGAACAACTTGGAGAGCAGATGCAAAGACACTTCATACAGGTGCATTGGCATTAGTTTATTCCACAGCACAATATTGTGCTCCTGTCTGGTTGAATAGTTATCATACAAAAAAAAAATACATGCCCAGTTAAATTGCACTATACGTATAATTAATGGAACTATTATATCTACTCCTCTCAATTGGTTTCCTGTTCTTTGTAATATTACTCCATCGAACATTCGACGAAAAGCTGCGTTAAAACGAGAATGGGATGAATGCCAACTTAACAAAAAGTTGTCAATTTGGAATGACATTGACAACCCTCCTGCTAAAAGACTTAAATCTCGAAGTCCTATATGGTTGCAAGACTACTTTTTCTGAAGTTGAAGAGTGGAAAAAATTATGGTCTGGAGTCCGTTTTACCATTTTTGAACTTGAAATTTTGTAATAATGTGTAAGAAAGTTGAACTAGAAGGTGGCGCTCGACTTTTTCTTAATTTATTATTTTTTTAATAATTATTAGATCTCAAAAAAATCAAAATAAATGCTTAAATTTGAACAGCACTTGTATCACTATTACAACAGATAGAAAGAAAATACGAAGATGAAGGTGTAGCTACATGTTTTATAAAACAGATTGCAAAATTTCATTAAGATAGGGAGTAACTAAATCTAAAATATCCAAAATAGCAAGAGCATTTGCACAAAATTTTGTATGTATTTTATAATGTCTAGGCGATTGTCTATCCCCACGTCATTCGTTTGCATTGTGATCTAGCAACGACAGAATTTCGTCGGTAGCTGTCGATTAATAGAGATTTACTTGTTTTTACTTTTTTAAACAGTTTGTATTTTTTAAGGATCTTCTCTTATATTAGCTTCGGAATAATTGTATCATATTACCATTTATCATATCCATGTTATGAAAGAGATAAGAAAATCGCTAAGTAAAAATGTATTTATTACGGACGAACCCGAATTGTTAAGTTTTAACACGTGAAGTACAACTAGCTTACCGCTTTCGTCTAACCCCTCTTACGTTATGTGTGTTGTATAACTTCCAATTCTCAATGAAGAGTTAGGTAAATGCTCCTCTTAACCTATTTCATCCCATCGTACTCGTTTGAGTACACTCTGCCAAATATGTTTCTAGCGACCCCTCTTGGAAATTAGCTAAACTTTGAAAGTAGGTATGACTTTTGCATTATGATATGAAGCAGTCATGCACTGATTTATGGCTAGATGTCGTTGTAATTTAAATTTAATTGTTCTACTTGTGTTCTACTTCTTTAGTATTTTAGTAAGGTATGTAACTAACACATTATTTATTATAGTAACCTTTGATATTTTCAAAATGTTGAGATTTCGCAAAAAATTGACATGTACTCGTTTGAGTACAGTGGGCATATATGAAGTCCTAACTGAAATTTTCGTTTTAGAAGAATTTATTTTGAAGATGAATGTAAACAATTTAAAAGGAATACCTCCGATCAATTTTTACGGAAAACGTTTTAAAACCCTTCAATCAGCTGCAGATAATATACAAGACTCTTTCCATAACGGTATTGATGTCATTATTATTCCACCGGATGTTGACTATCAAACCGATAATGAGGATATAGAGAAAGATAATTTACTGCCTGAAATTCTTCCTGGTCAAATAGAGGTATGATATGCAAGCGATAATGATTTTCTCATTGAGATGATATCCGAAAGTGACAAAAACGATCATGTTCCGTTAGCGGAACTAAAGCGCCGTTTCTTAGCTGAGAGAACTAAACAAAAATCTTGCGAACCTTTATGGACAAATAACACCATCAAAATTAGTATGCAAGGAACCATGGGTGATATGCAGCGTCTAAATAATGTGAAGCAGCAAATAAAATAATATTTTAAAAAAAACAATGGATGATGAAATCATTTCTTTTGTTGCTGAACAAACAAACACATACGCTTTGCAAAATAATAATCATTTATTTCGAGTGTCCAATAAAGAGATAAAAGTTTTTGTAGGCATTTTACTTATGATTGGATACCACAAATTTCCCAGAGAACGACACTATTAGTGTCTAGATGAAGATCTCTTAGTTTCTTCTATTTCTAACGCCATGTCCAGGAATTGATCAAGAAATATATACATTTAGCGGATAATTCAAAAATAGACAAACATGATAAAATATACAAAATACGACCTCTAATGGACAAACTAAATAAAAACTTTCAACAGTTTGGCAAATTCCATAAGGATTTGTCTATTGATGAAGCTATGGTCAAATTTTTAGGACACCATTCAGCCAAACAATTCATAAGGGGCAAACCAGTGAGATTTGGTTATAAGGACTAGATGCTTTGCAGTTCAAAGGGCTACTGTTACAGCTTCCATACCTGTTGCGGCGCAACCGCCAAATCTGATGATTACAAAACTGCACTTTCTCTGCCATTGGGGTCAAGAGTTGTTTTGAATCTTTTAAAAGTAGTTCAAGAGCTTTCAAGCTACGAAATATTTTTTAATAATTATTTTACAAGCTTTAGTTTGATGAAAACTTTGAAACAAAATAGATTTTGAGCCACAGGAACGGCGAGAGAAAATCGCCTAAACAAGTGTCCGTTGTCTTCATCAAGCCATATGAAGAAAAAAACTCGTGGGTATTTTGAATATTGTTACAACTAAAATAATAAGCTGCTTTTCCTAAAGTGGAAAGACAACAATATTCTCACTATGGTATCAAATTACAACTCAGTTGAACCACTGTCAAAGTTAAACGTTGGTGTTCTACTGCCAAAGAAAAAGTCGAAGTCCCACCAAAACTCATCTCTTCTTATAACACTTCTATGGAAGACGTCGATCTGTTTGATCAAGCAGTAAATAATTACAGAGTTTCCATTCAAGGTAAGAAGTAGTGATGGCCACTTTTACGCATATGTTGAACGCTGCTGTTGTAAATGCATAGAGGCTACAAATTTCAACTGGAAATAAGGAAATGGACCTTTTAGCTTTCCTAAGAGACATTTCACTTCATTATTTGAGAAGCTTAAAAGGTCTGTTTATTCTTAAAAACGCCCGTCAGGTTCAGTTCCAACAAGTATTTTAAGAAATGAAGGCGGCCATTTTCTAAAAATGATGGACAAACAACTTCGATGTCGCCTATGCCATCAAAGAATTCATTGGATGTGTATTAAATGTGAAGTCACACTTTGTTTGGAACGTGAGTGTTTCATACAATTTCACACCAAATAATGATTTTTTTCTAAAAATTATACTTATTGAATAAAATGTTTACTTTTATGAAAATATTTTTTTATACTATATCGGCCCATTGTACTCATATGAGTACACGCATCTAACTCCAAAAATACAAAATTAAAAAATTTTTTTTTATAAATTCATTTATTGTTACACATGTTAAATTTATATTAAAAAAAAATTCAAAATTTGAAGAAAAAAATCTTTGGGATTAAATGGGTTAATGAAGTTTGAAGGAGGGTTTCCAGACATTCATAATTTAACGGATGAAGCTATATTATGGTTTACGAATCTGAAGAACTTGTGAAATTTTTTTTGTATTCGTGTCCTAATTATCTGTTTTTCCATTACTTTTTTTTCTATTTCTTTAACCTACTACATATTTTTTTCATTATTGTCGTGACTGGCGTTTGGACCGGTCTATTATATGTCGTCATGCAATGGCTGTTTTATGTTCTTATTTACTTTCTATAATGTTAACACAATTAATATAATTACATATGAATGCTAAGGTGGGTTGGCATGTTTGGGTTTTAATAGTTTACCTATACCTTGAAGCAAATGCTTTTCCAAGACTAATCAATCCTCTATTGCACACGGTTTTGTCACCACACTATACAAGTTTATACTGATCTTTTAGGGCACCATACATAACACTTACACCACAATATAGAATTTTAAATCTACCATACAAATAAATAAATAAAATAAATTTGATTTTTATAAATAAAATACAAAATAGTAAAATTGTGTCCTAAACTTTACCACAATAAAATTATTAGTCGTAAGCATTAAAAGATGGAGGGACATTGCTGTGTGAGAGTGTATATCAATATAATTTAGATTCAAATTTAATACGCCTTAAAGAAGTTTAATATACCGTTATAAATTGTCAGTAAAAGAATAGTAAACTCGTATAAGGCATTCAATCTTTATCTTGTATAACAATACGTAAATGGTTAAAATCTGATTTACAAAAATTTATTTTTAAACGATTTAAATACGTATTTTAAAAACTGATGAAATTTATTAGTAATAAAAAAATGTGTAAGAGCGAGATTAAAGTTTAGTTATTTTTTATTATAATAAAACGTGCTAGTTATTACTATTTACTTTACTAGCATATATTTGCGTTAAATGCATTTTGATAAATACGTATTACTTTATCGAAATATAATAAGAATTAAAAGGAATAGTAAATACGTTTTATTTGTATTGTTGAAAGTATAATTTCTACGATATTTATCATGTAAATTTAATAATATTAATTATGTCGAACCATGAAATTTTAAAATCTAAGTAATTGTGAATTAACTGTTTAAGGTTATAATGTAACATCCAATTAAATTTTTACAAGTACCAGGAGAATCATGAATAATTAAAACTCAGATTACAAATGAAATATTTCGCTTGTACGCATTTGAAAAGTATTCTGTATTGTTACACGTTACGTAGAATTTTAGTACAAATAGCAATTTGAAAAGTAGGAATACGTACGTATTGTAGATTAAAAATTCCGAAAACAAACTATTGATGTAAGGGAACGCGTGTAACTGTAACGTATGGTTATTCCACTCATATTTTTTCAGTAATAATGTTGAACTGCAACAATTTTTTTTTCTTGTTAAATGTTTGCATTAAAATGTAGACAAAAGATACGTGCTTCTTTTTCTTTTACTTACATATTTGATAAAAGTTCTATTAGAAAGATCACATTAAAGTTTATAGAAACAATATTTGTTTTTTAATAACAATAATATCAATAATATCAATGGCTCAATACTTCTCAAATGATGTAAGTTTTTCACAGTAGACGCTAAAACTATATTAATATACAGAGTCCTGCATTAATACGTCGTTCTTTCCTAGCGGCTAGCTTATTGGAGATAAGTAAAACAGTTTATTCTAAACATAATTGGCTTAAAAAGATCACTTCGTAAAACTATTTTTAACAATACAGGGTGTCCCATTTTTACGGGATGCCAATAAATATGGTTTTTTTTAAAATAAAATACTCTGTATTTTTCAAGGTATTCTAGGGTAGTTTCTTAACTTCCACATTTGTTGCCAGTGTTGCCAACTTATAATTGTTTTTTCTGAAAAATTTTCCGTAAACTGGCTTTACTTTAAAAAATTATAGCGACTTTGTTTTGAAAATTTAATAAACTAATTTTTGCACCGACGTTAGACTCGATGACGGTTAATATTTTAATAGTTAGAAATTTAGATTGTGTGCTACACGGTGTTCTAAATAAAATGCTAATTTTTTAAAACTCAAAAGATTATAACTCATTTTTTTCAAATAAAATGACATTTATTTTATTTTGCTATAAGATAGCATTTTTATTCTCTTTGATATTTACTGAAAGTGTCCTATGCCTAAACTCCGTAATTTTTGAAATATTTAATAGTTAAAAAAACAATTTTAGTTACAATAAATTTTGGGCACTTATTGTATTACATTTTTACACCAAAAACGGTCGTTGGTGGAAAATAAATTGCACACTAGTAGATACCACATGCCGGCGTCTACTTAGCTCTTCTTAGTCGGAAGTGGTCGTGGGTGAATTGAAAATCGTTCACTTTACGCCTCTACACTCGTCGGAAAATTTATAAGGCGGCACCTTGGATTATGTAAAAAAAATATGTAGAGCCTTTAGGTACTTATAGATACAGAAATAGACCATACGTGCATAGATATACGTATATTGGTTTAGCGACTGAAGTTCAATTTAACACATAAACATAGACAATATCAATTAGAATCAATAGCATATATTGTTATCAAATACTAATAATTCACGAGAGCGGGTTAAAACACAAATATAAATTCGAAGCACAAACGCCCCCAAGTAGGTTAGCGTATTTGACAGTCGCGAGCACCGATGAATCCTACAAAATGATTTACACGCCAAAGTATTGTTCAAACAGTACTTAATAACAATTACAAGAGTACCGTACCGTTTCCGATTATTTAAATAAGTTCAAAGCGCACAGAATTAATTGTACTTAAAGAATCCTTGGAGTTTACATAAGGATAAGAATAAGCGCCCAAAAAAATACGTTGTTAAATTGTAAACCACGATACAAATACATATAACGAGACAAAATTAATTAATGACATGCATAAAAAAAATTACTTAGCTCGCGTAACCAGCAAGTCTTTAGTGTTCGACAGTTAAACGGTAAAGATAACAGCTCTCGTATCCAAATCTAGTATTTGAGTATCCACGAAGAAAAAGAAAACCAAAATGGACGTCGATGATAACAGTTGTTGGCTGCTCACAAAGGATTAGATAAACGGCTTATCTTGAGTGGTGGCCTTGACTCGACAATGGTTCCAAGGGAAGTTGATTAACCATTTAATTATAGGTTAAGTCTTGAATTTCCAACTATTCTCTTCGATAAGTTATAATTTTTAGGATTATTATCATTGCCAGTATAACCATCCTTAAATATACATTGACCAATTGAAACGGAGTACTTCAAACGAAAAACCAAAACGCCAAAACGAACAAAAAAAAGATGCCTAGAATTAATAGAACCCGAAAGAACAAATATTTTATTAAAACAAAGGAAAGTAAAACAAAGAAAGGTATTTACATTGGAATCGAGGACTTATTTCCTAATTAGAATTGAACGATTTTACTTCAATCGCTATTACAAAGTACATGTCCAATTGTTCAACCCCTAGACAAGACTTTCTAAGTACACCCTTTCACAACGGAGATTGAATAGGAAAAGAACGTATACTTTTTGCGAGAAAACGAGGTGTAAATTTTAGAATACACGGATACCAAATTGGAACAAACAACTCTAAACAAGTAAAATTCCCCAAACTGCCCAATATAAGAACGCATACTCAGACGCATTAGTGTAAATACGACTGCCTATACTGTAAAAAGAAAATTTCTCAATAAATCATTTAATTATGAATTAATCCCGTCACAAAGGTCTTTTCAGCAGCGAATCAATTGGTGCTTCATGGAAAATGAAAGACATTTAGAACACTTGTTGTAGTAATTTCTTCAATTTTGATTCTTTTTACAGTTTGTTTTAATGTATTCAATTACTTTGTTGGGCAAATAAGTAACTAATAAGAAAATTCTTAAATTATCCAAAACTTCAAAGTGACACTAAATCATCGCCATTGCTCTCTTAGATGTATAAAAATGTAAGTAGAATTGTTTTTTTAACTATTGAATATTTCTAAAACTATGGGGTTTAGCTATAAGATACCTTTAGTAAAATTATAGAAGAAAAAATGCTATTTTATAGCAAAATAAAACAGGTTTTATTTTATTTTAAAAAAATGACTTTTTACCCTTTGAGTTTTGAAAAATTGGCATATTTTTTACGAACATTCTGTAACACTAACTATTAAAATGCTGCTCTTCATCTGGTTTAACGTCGCTGTTAAAGTTTGTTTATTAAGTTTACAAAACAAAGTCGATATAATTTTTTAAAGTAAAGCCTGTTTATGGATTTTTTTTCAGAAAAACTGTTATAAGTAGGCAACACTGACAGGAAATCAAAAAATAATAAAAACACAATGTAGAGGTGAGAAACTATCTCAGAATACCTTAAAGATACAGGGTGTTCCATTATAAAAAAACATTTTTTTTGCCAGGGAACACCTTGTATCGTTAAAATTACTTTGCAAAGTAGATCTTTTTGAACCAAATATGTTTAGTTTAAACTTTGTTTACTTATTTCCAAAGAACTAGCCGCTAAGAAAAAACGACGCACTAATGCAGGACCCTGTACATATAGCTTTATGTTTTTATGTAAAAATAAACGATATCATTAAATTGATATTTAAAGGTCTTGGCTTTCAAGTTTATTTATTTATTTTCGCAGCAGAAAGTCTATTTTACAGGGAAAAACTTATACTATGTATTACACATCAATAAAACTAATCTATACAATAACACTTATACTTTAAAGTAAAAATAAAGTTTATTTTTTAAACTTTTGTTAGTTAGCAAATAAACATTTTCATTAAAAAAATTTGAAGTCCTATTTTGACGATACTTTAAGAAAAGATAGGCATTTATAATAATTTCTTGTTTACACTAATGTGGTGTACAGAAAAATTGTAATTGTGTATTAAAAATTATTTTTTTTTAATTAATATTTTGTCAAAGTTTAACACAATTCTTAGTTAATTAGGAACATAAGCAAAATGTGTGTCTTGCGACATCTCGTGTAAAAGCATTGACACATATGATTAGTATAAACTAAGAAAAATGCCAACAGTTAATTGTAACGACACGTGTGCGTTTAACGTGCATATCGCTATCTAAGCAACAGCTTTAATGCTTGAAACGCACGTGTGTCGATAAAGCCAAGTAAAAACTTGTACAGAAGCATAACACGCAACGAAAAGAACACCTGATGCCGCATTTCGCTCTCATTATGAGCTCATCAGAGGTGTATACTTAAGTGCGGTATACAACTGTTGCTTAGATAGCGATATGCACGTTAAACGCACACATGTCGTTACAATTAACTGTTGGCATTTTTCTTAGTTTATACTAATCATACGTGTCAATGCTTTTACACGAGATGTCGTAAGACACACATTTTGCTTATGTTCATTGCTCCACGAGAGTTTAAAAGACCAACCGCCGTCTTGTACAGTTGTATACCGCACTTAAGTATACACCTCTGATGAGCTCATAATAAGAGCGAAATGCGGCATCAGGTGTTCTTTCGTTGCGTGTTATGCTTTTGTACAAGTTTTTACTTGGCTTTATCGACACACGTGCGTTTCAAGCATTAAAGCTGTTGTTTAGATAACGATATGCACGTTAAACGCACACATGTCGTTACAATTAACTGTTGGCATTTTTCTTAATTAGGAACATTTGTTTAAATCATACGCAACAATACATTTCTATAAGTTGAGAGGCGAGTTACTACGAGATTCCTTCACACTAACAAACACTGTTAAAAAGAAAAGTGTGATGTTTTTTACATTACTGAGTTTTAATATTTTAAATGTAAAAATAAGTATATTGCTTTGTGTAATTACATTATATTACTGTATGTATTAAAAATAACGCATGTGCAATATCACAAGCGATTTATTTATTATTAGGCATGATCTTGCTAATAAAAATTAGCGAAATGTTGGAATTTTTCTGACCGATTTCCTGTCTTTCATTATAAATTTGTAATTTTTGGGTGGAAATACATTTATTAACTAATTATTACCAAGCCAATTGCTTTTTAATGACAGTAGGGATTCTATAGAAAGTAATTTTTCCAATTGTTCAAAGTGAAAGTTTAATTAAGATGCAAAAAAATTTGAATTTTTGTTTTTATAGTTGTTATTGTAAGTAGACTATTTCAATTCTTATTATGGTAGACATAAATATGTTACTTTTAATTTTCTTATTCATTGTAACTGTTTACCTTATTGGATTTAATGTTGTTTATTGTTGTACTGTACATACGTTATTTCTCATAAGTATAGTAATATAAACTACATAAAGCAATATTCTTATAATAACATTTAAAAAAAAATTAAAACTCTGTTATGTAAAAAATATCGTACTTTTCATTAATCTCGTAGTTACTCGCCTCTCAACTTACAGAAATGTATTGTCTCCGTGGCCGTGTGAATTTGTATTAATTGGAACGAAGTTATGTAATCAATAGGTAAAATAAGCGCAAAAACAACCCGTTTTTTTAAATTTATTTATAAATTACTACCGAAGAAGTCTACCAACAAATTCGATGTTTATTTACCGTTATTAGATATGTACATGCCAAATTTCAAAATATTTGAGCACCAAATAAAAAAATTATAACACTCTAAACTTAAGTATGTTGTTTTTTGAACCGTTAGTACTTGGGCCAGTCATACACAAAATGTATGGCCTCCAATTGCCAATCTTGTGTGAAGTGGTAAAATAACTTTATCTTATAATAAAAACTAAATGAGTTTAAAGTCATGGCCAATACTTTTAATTTAAATAATCAAAATTAGACTAGTTTTGACCTTAATAGTATATAGTGTAAGTCATCTTCAGTAAAAAAGGTTTCAAACTTAAACATGAAATTTTTGTATATAAATAATTTTGTTTTTTAATGTAACATAATTAACTTAGGGGTTATAAAACCCAACAAAAAATAAAGATTACATGAGTAAAAGACAGAAGAATTGCATGTTCGTCAATTCGAACGCGATTAAATGTAATCTTTATTTTTTGTTTTAAGTTTTTACTGAAAATGATCTACACTATACAGGGTGTCCAGTAACTCTACGGACAAACTTTCCGAAGTAATTCTAGACTCAAAAATAAGAAAAAAAGTTCATATAAAACTAGGTCCAGAAACGCTTTGTTTAGGACCTACAGGGTTAAACAAATTTTATTCTCTTCGGTTTTTTGCAATATTTTGCAAACAAATTTAATATGGTCCTGAAATTTAAGACGCGGGGGTTTTTGTGGTCGAAAAACTTAAATACTTTATTGGTTTTGTAACCAGTGAGACAATTCTAGTCGTGTAGGAAGGTTACGTTCCAAAACAGTCTAAACTTTTTGAAAATGGAAAGGGTATAAGTTTTCCTGTTTAAATTTCTCGACCACAAAAAACCCCGTGTCTCAAATTTTAGGACCATATTCAAATTTGTTTGCAAAATATCGCCAAAAAACCGAAAAAACCATTTATATAAACTTTTTTCTTATTTTTGGGTCTAGAATCACAACGCAAAATTTGTCCGTAGAATTACTAGACACTCCGTATATTATTAAGGTGAAAACTACTCTAATTTTAATTATTTAAAAATAAAAGTATTGGCCAAGACTTTAAATTTGTTTGGTTTTTATTAAATTTTCCAATACATTATTTGAGATGGGTTGTGGTGATTTTTTTCAAGAAACTTTATCATACAAGAAACTGAACACACACTACAGGCACTTACGTAACTTCTGAGTTATAATAACGCAAAGTTTGTGGGTTCGATTCCACATGAGCCAAATATATGTTTATATATATGACAAATACATAATGTACAAATGTGTGGTATCTAGTTGCCAATATTTTATCATATAATACTCACCACAGGCTGACACAATAAAAATTTTTAACATAACAAATTTATCAAGAAGTGAATGTTATTATGGTAGGTTTCTAGGTAGTAGTAGCAGATGTAAAATTTTGTTCTCCAAGAGATGTAAGAAAATCAATTACGTCCTGTTCTAAGTAATAACTACATCATTTTGGTAAAACCGATAGAAATAATAATAATAAATCATCGTAGGAAGTTTTCGTATAATAAATAGGTCACAAACTGTCGTAGGCCTACACTTTCCATTCTGACTCCGCGGCCCCAACAAAGAATAAAAATGTGATTAGAATAAAAACAATTAGTCAAAAGATTCGTAAATACAATGAATGTCGAGCGAGTGACCTCAGAGCTACAGCTCTACTTAGATAATCGCAACAAGATAAGAAAGTGCGCTGTTGGATTCTCTAGTATGACTCCACTCACAAGCCACCTACGATGAGTACTGCTTCTTCCAACTAAGACAAATTACTCCAACCCAGAAAACAATTTAACACAAACTAATGAAAACTCCATATTTTAAAATGGTGTTGTTTTAAAATGTTAAGGAATTCTCCTACCCAAATAATAAATGTCAAGAGAAGAAACAAAAAAACACAAAAGCTTTTGCCCAAATTTCGTAAAAAAGCTTGCCAAAAACAGTATTTTGTTAAAGATTTGTAAAAGAGAGTTGGGGGTTTACTTTACACAAATTTAAATCTTAGAACTCTACGGGTAATATTCTGGGAAGCTCCTAAACCCTTACACACCGATACCTCTTAGTCCCTGACAAAATATTTAGTTTGATAAACAGTTATTTACCGTTTAATTAAAACAAGAAAAGAAACGACTTAATCTTAACAAAATTTCATTTTCCTTAATTTTAGGAAGTAAAAAATTTTAACCTGAACGCGATTAACTAAATTCAGATCCCAAAAGAATTTGTTCCTTGCCAAAAAAAGGGAGATGAAGAATAAAATTTAAAACTTTATGGTTGGCTGTAAGTTTAACGCATTTAATTTTTGTAAGATTGTTACTTCAGTGATTCTGATTCATGAACCAGCAAAATTGCACTTTTTCAGTTGTAAGAATGTGTAACATTTTTAAATTTTTTTGAAATTTTAGCTAAAATAGTAAAAAATTGATATTTTAACTGTATGTATGAATTTTCTTTTGAGAACCAAATATTTTGGTTTCAATTTTCACGATTGCGTCGTATAGTACTACTAACTAAGTAGCCGAATATTTTCTGATTTTGCCTGAACTGTTGGTTAGATATTATCCTAATCTTGCTTATATTGGTAGGATCTTCCTCTGATCTTGTCTTAACTAGATGAATCTTCTTTGGATGTTGTTTTGTTGGTTGAATTGAATAATTTCATTTCAAAAAATTGTAGAATAAAACAAAAAGCATTTAAAGCCAAATAGTTGTATTATGGAATGCAATTGTGAAAAATGAAAACAATAAAAATTTGATTTTTAGAAAAATTTGATCAAAATGGTTAAAATGTTCATTTTTTTATCATTTCGGCTGAAATTTCAAAAACTAGTTACATGTTGGATCAATTCGAAGGTTAAATTTGTTATCAGCACAATTATAAATAATAATAAACTACCTCTTTGTGTAAGAAATTTACCTTTAAAAATGTATTTAAAGTCAATCAAGACTATACTACAAAGCAATGCATTTTACATTGTTGATGAATACTTAGAATATGAATTTTAATTTTAGTCATTATATTTGACCTTTCCTATACCTGTAACAAGGTCTCCTGGAATAAACGATATTATTATTATTATTATTATTATTATTATTATAAAATAGCTCTTAAAACAGTTTCTTGCAGGATTGTGTTATTTTTAGTATAGTTCAGAATTCTGTTGACGCGTTTTCCAAGATTCGATTGAGGTTGGTATTTTGTCATAAAATAAATTTTAGTATTATCTCAAACTTTCCAGCGAGTTTTGCAAATAGTATTGATGGCTTAAAACCACAGCATCTTTAGGATTTAACTTCGTTAGTCATAAGTGACGCTGCATCAACGCTTTTTTCGTCTCTTACTTGTCTTGTCAATAAAATGTTGGCTGGGAACTATCAAAAAAGGTTAGTGACCTGCGACCAATAGCTAGTAGTAACACTATTAAACGGTTTTTAGACAAACGCTACTAGGATTAGACGAAAACTCAACAAAAGTTTTCCTCAAAATCGTTTTGAAGAATGCTTTCAACCCAGTCGAAAAAGATGTGATACTTAATGAGATACAGCATAAAACCACTGAGTTTTTTCGTGCAGCAAACACTTTTTTAATTTGCAGAAGATAAAATACCGTCGGAGGTAGGAGCACAACAAAGTTATCCTTTGGAAGCCCTTTTCTTTAGTTTGCCCATTCACCCCATTATGCGGGAGTTGTCGTCCGGACTAAATACGTGGTACTTAGACAATGGCACTCCTAGTGACGAGCTTAAAATTGTGTTAGCCGATGTAAAGAAGTTATTTAAAAAATGCCACTCTACTGGTCTGGAAGTGAATTTCGCAAAATGTGAACTCTATTTTTTTGGAAAATCTAAAGTCTCAGTTTTGGAAAGATTTAAAAAATTATTACCATAGGTTTGAGTAACTGACAGTAGCCTTCAGATATTGGGTTATCCGTTTACAATAGAGGCGATCAAAGAGGTTTTTATGAAGAAACTAAAGGAAATTCAGTTTATTATATCTAGACTTGGTAAATTAAAATATCATGTAGCCTTATTTCAATCACGTAACTGTTTGGCTCTCCCATAAATGTTTATTTGTAAGATACTCAATGTACAGTAGCAGGTCTTTCTGTTATCATAGTTGGAATTGACGTGTGACGGTTGTTGGATATTTATCTTTTATGTTTTCTTTTGTCTGTTACTGTTGTTTCGCAGTTTGTCTTTATCATGTCCCCTATAAGTGATGACCTAACTGGAGTCAGCGGATATGCAAATGCAGTTAGCACATGTACTATCAAAAACAATATACCGTCTCTCCCAACTATTGAGAAGTAGTAGGATAAAATCAATATTGAATGCACCATCTATAATCTATCTTTGGAATTTAAAATGGATAGATTGGAGTCAGTTGGTTCATGTCAAGAGAACGGTAAACGTGTTGATGGAATAACTCTATGTCCCTGGTTAAACTGATTCAACCTGATATGGGATGCCAGTGTAGCGATACATTGACTTCATTGCATATATCCAATATATCTGTATTAAAAGACAAGGCAACAAAGCAAGTCTCTCGCAAAATATGTTTTCTCTCACCCAACAGCTTTCTTCAATTTAAGACAGATCATCTGATTACCAATCAAATTTTTGAAGTGATGAACGAAATCGAAGATTAAAATATTAGAAAAAGGAATGTGATAATTTTTTGCTTGAAAGACTACAATGATAAAAGCGAGGACGGTCAACTTATACATACTATAAAACATAAATTACTGATATAAAATATTAGTGTTTTTCAGACTTCGCTTCTTTTGCTTCGACAGGCAAAGATGGTTTTAAACTTAAAGACCATGTAGCCTCAATGCTGAACAAAAATTGTTTGTGGTAAAGGTATTGTCAGAATCATAAAATCAGAAAACTAATTTTAATTTTATTAATGATATATTACTAGAATGCTAGAGGTCTACGCTCAAAGCTTAAGCTAATGGAGAAGTACCGTTTTTCAATGTCTACGACATCATCATGTTCACAAAATTGGGTCGGCATAAACCTATTACAGACCAAAAACTAGGTTTGGACAATTTCTACATTTTTCCTTTTTATATATTTGGTGATTTTAACTCCAAGGAACCAAATGCTTTCTTAAATGTGAAAGTGACAGAATGGGCTAAAATTAACTCAGATCACAGACTGGCAGTCGCAGGTACAAGATTTTATAAAAGAAAAGAAAAACCAACAAAGAAATATCAAAACAAAAGATATCAAAAACTGTAATCCTACGACAGAAAAGAACAGGAACAGAACTACCTATACAATGTAGAGGAAAGATTGCAGATAGTAAATACTACAATTATAGAAACCGCAAAGGAAGTATGTGGGAAAAGGAAATAAGGCTCAAACAAAATGTTGGAACCAGTTTACTAGTTGACTGCTACACACTGCCACTGCATTATAACTACATATTGAAGGTATTACATAGTATGTCAGAACAAAGGTATCCTAAAATAGTAGCTGAAATGGTGGTTAGAAAAAACATTTTTTGGTTTAAAGAAATAGAAAATTTAGCGAATAAATTTAATTTACCATTTATATTTAATTTACAAAATATTACACAATGGAAAGATCATTTTGAAAAATATGTAGTGAAGTATAAAATCAGAGTACTGTAGAATATTAACAGAAATATCAAAATCTACAAATCCTCATTACAAAGAACTAAATCATGAGTTGAAAAAAGACGCATATATTAATGATACATACGCATTTCAAAATGTTAAATGGATTTTTAAACTAAGAAGTGGTACAATACGGCTAAACATTCACAATACTGAAGAAGACTCATGACTATGTACTTTATGTAATAAAAAAGAAGTAGAGGATGTGTTTCATTTTGTTGGTGTATGTCCTATATTTAAAGATATAAAAATTAAGTTTTTTAATAAAAAAGAATTAGATAAGAGTTAATTCATAAAACAGTTGAACGGTAAAAACTGGAGTAGTTTAATTAATTACAGTAAGAGTGGGTGGAGTTTTCGATATCAACTTGTGACAGAGTATAATGGTTAAAAAAGGTTAGGGTTTCTTCACGTTGTATTATATTTGTTTGATTTTTCCTTTTTTCTTTTTGTTTATGAATATTGTAACTCTACCGGACGGTCACTGACCATGGTATTTCTTATTATATTATTATTAAAATGGTGGGATGACACTGTAAAGAACAGAATTAAGGAAAAGAAGAAAGCCGAAAAAAGGTACCTAAATACGGGTAGATAAAAAGGAACAATATAATGAAAAGGAACGAAGCAAAAGAACATGTTAAAAGAGCGAAAACGGAAGCATGGAAAGAATTCGGAGAGAAATAGAAGAAATGTTCAGAGACAACCCGGGCAATAAAAAGAATTCTGGACGACAGTAATAGACAGAAGTAAATACGGCAAACAAATGTGGTGCATAAAAAATGAAGATGGGCAATTAATATCGGAGCCAGATAAAATACTACAAACATGAAGCACATATTACGATAAACAGTTTAAAGAAACTAAAGCAAGACCTACAAGAACGAGGAACCCAAGGAATGTAGAAGAAGAACAAACAAACTAAAGAGAAGGGCTAAAACAAATAAGTGAAACAAAAATACAAAAACCAATTATAAGAATCAAACTAAATAAATCAGTTGAAAGGGATAATATAAGCTCCGAAATAATAAAGTATGGAAGAGCAAAATTAGAAAATTGGATTAGGAAAGTATGCCAACAAATATGGAGTCGCGAGGATATACCCAGGAACTGGAAAGAAAATAAAATAGTACCACTCTATAAAAAAAAACAGACGACTGGGATAACTACTCAACAATAAACTTATCTTCATGTATAAAAAAAAATGTATACTAGGATAATAGAAGTAAGAATCAGACAGGTAAAATCTAATACATAAAAGATAAGTTGCAAGAAGAATAATCACCCTATAAAGAAAATAGATAGACCCAGGATTACATATACAGGGCGTTCCAACGAAAACTTGACCCCCTCTGTAAGTCAGAAGCGGACGTGTGATCAAAAATTTCAAAGAACACGTCAAATTTTATTTCTAGGGGGACTAATTTTTATATAAAAATTATACCCGAAACTTTACCCCCTTGCTGTCAGCAATTGCCCCCATATTTTTTTCAATGGCATGGGGGTCGAGTGATACATCATTTGAAAGAAATGTTGTCCCTTTATTACCTCTGTGATTTTTTTCAAAATTGGTTTATTCGTTATTGAGAAGTTAAATGTTGAACAATTTATTTAACAAAAACAGAAAATTTGCTGTCGTTTATTTTATTGAGGAACTCAACAAAAAATAATATCAATGGAAACAAAATCAACGGATAAATTGTTTAAAATGACCTTCACTTACTTCCATACAATAATACAGTCTACTTTCGAAAGTGTTATTCAAGATGTCCGGAGTCAGCAATCGGCATTCCCAAACAATTCTCTATCGCAACTTTTCTAGATTTGTAGGCTTAGAAGAGTCAACTTTCGACTTCAGGTGTCCTCACAGAAAGAAGTCTATTGGTGCTGGCCACTCCACTGGACCCCTTTTGAAGATCCAACGCATTGGACAACGTTTGTCCAAAAACTGTCTTACCCGAACATCGAAATGTGAGGGTGCACCATCCTGCTTGAATGTTATTTCATTTTCTAACAAATTGTCATCATTTTCTAAAATTTGTGTAATCATAGGATCTACACATTCTTCTAATAATTTAAGTATGTGTCTCCATTGATATTACCGTCAATGAAGAATGATCCAAAAATATGATTACCAAGAATGCCGGCCCCAACATTCAATTTTTTTGAGTTTGTGAATGTGTTTCAATCGCCAAATGAGGATTCACATCGCTCTAGTAACGACAATTATGTCTATTTACTTCACCATTCAAACTGAAAGTATTTTCGTCTGAAAAAACATGTATTGTATAATAAGTTTGGGTTATTGATCAATTTCTCGCTGAACTTCCCACAAAACTGGAGTCGACGATTAGGATCATCTTTGTTCAATTCCTGAACTAGCATTATTTTAAAAGGGTGGAATTTGTAGGCTTTTAAAATCCGGAAAACACTAGTAGCAGATACACCAGACGCTTTAGCTAGTTGTCTGATAGGTTGTCGATTATCCATTTGTACATGTCCTAAAACTGCAACTTCAACTCCCTCATTTCTGACAGGACGGAATACTTCATGTTTTCTGTTGTGAACAGAACCTGAAGTTCGAAATTTATTGATTAACTGTTTAACGTATTGATGGCTTACGTTGTGGTTTGGATGATTCGTATTATAAATCCTTACAGCAGCTTTAGCACATTCATCATTTTGATAATAGGTTGCGACAATTTCTATTCTTTCTTTAGCAGAATAAATCATGTTGGAACACAGTAAACAACGATGAATGAATAATTAATTTGTGTCAGTGTGACAATGGCCAACTATCTACTTTTTGTTCTGCAATAACTAGCTTCAACATAAACTACCAGTGCAGAAAAAACTAACTCCGGATATCTTGAATATTGTAAGGAACGCTTTCGAAAGTAGATTGTATTATTGTATGGAAGTAAGTGAAGTTTATTTTGAACAATTTATCCGTTGTTTTTGTTTCCATTGACACTATTTTTTGTTGATTTCCTCAATAAAATAAATGACAGCAAATTTTCTGTTTTTTCTTAAATAAAACGTTCAACATTTAATTTCTCAATAACGAATGAACCAATTTTGAAAAACATTACATAGGCAATAGAGGGACAAAGGACCTTTCAAATGATGTATTACTCGACCCCCATGCCATTGAAAAAAATATGGGGGATAGTTGCTGACTGCATGGGGGTGAAGTTTCGGGTATGATTTTTATATCAGAATTAGTCCCCCTAAAAATAAAAATTGACATTTTTTTTAAAATTTTTGATCACTCGTCCGTTTCTGACTTACAGGAGGGGTCAAGTTTTTGTTGGAGCGCCCTGTATACATTAAGAACAACAAAAATGGTAACGTTTTCCTTCTCTTGTAAAATTATTGAAAAACTCCAAATAGTGGTATAGTCGTCTGGAGGTCTTAATTAGAAGGTATGCTTAACATACAAAACCTTTCAGTCATTTTAAGCATACCTTCTAATTAAGGCCTCCAGACGTCTATATCACTATCTGGAGTTTCTTTAATAATTAAAACAGCAATAGAAAAGAAAACAAAAGAAATAAAACAACTTTATCTAGTATTTATAGATGTACAAGCAGATTTAGACACAATTCTGAAATCAACACTATGGAAGGCAATGGAAGCAACAGGAACCTCTAAACAACTTACAGATGCGACAAAGAGACTATATGCAAAGACAACTGGAATATAAACGCATTAAACATCCAATGCCTGATATTTGCGGACTATATAGTGTTGATAACAGAATCAGAGAAAAAACTACAACAATAGATAAAAAGATAGAATAGCAGAATTAGAGAGACCGGAGTGAATAATAATAACTCCAACAAAAGCAAGATAATAAATAAAATCCGAAAAGAAGGGAGTAAGCCAATACAAATTACTGGGAGTAGTTATAAGTCAAAATGGAACAATCGAGCAAGAAACTCGCAACCGCATATTCAAACATCAAATAAATACTAGGTTAATCAACAAAAGAGAACTAAGCAAAAACACCAAGTTGCATGTATACAGAGCAATCTACATACCTACTCTAACATATGGAGCAGAATGTTGTCTCCTCCATCACAAGTATAATAACAGGATAACGGCAGCAGAAATAAAGTACTTTAGGAAAATAGTAGGCAGGACGAAAAAAGAGGGTATAAAACGTAATTAAAAAAACAGCTAAGATTGCATGGATATGTGATGCGGATGATAAAGGAACGGTTGTCAAGGAAAGTGAAGACTAACATGGATGGACACGATCGAAAATATGGTGCGGAGGAAAAGTAGAATTATAATAACAAAAAGCAAAAGCAAAAGCAAAAAGATTGACACAGAATAAGAAAGAATTTCAAAAGTGGACGGAAGCCCCGACACCGTAAAATAAAAAAGTAATAGTGTTTCAAAATATCATAAATAATTTTCAACGGTCTGATATAATCAAATATTGATAAAAAAAAAGTTGCAGGTTCTGCTAAGAGTTATAAGTTAATTGTCTTTCTCAAAGAAAAATGTAAAATATTATCTTCTTCAGACTATTTCTCGTTTGTTAGAAACGTTGAAAATAATATAGCTCTTAATCAAAAAAAAATTTGGAAGTATATCAATGAAAATCGTAAATCAAACTAAATTCTCTCAGAGATGTTTTTAAATGATTAATGTTTTTACAATTCAGAAAGCATAATAAATAGTTTTTTCACTCATTTTTTATCAGTTTACCGAATTTCTCATACAGTGAACGGCAAAGAGTTTGCATCAAATGGGAAAAATTTTTGTAATTGAAATATGCGAAAATTTTTTATGTGTTTAACATATCAAATGACAAAAAAAGCACACTGTCATGGCGGCAAATTTAAAAAATATTCCTTAAATATGTAAAAAGTGAGTTTAAATGACAAGATATTGAAAAATGCTTAAGAAAAAAGTTGTTTAAAATTAGATTGTACGTCTATGTCTAAATTAAAAAAAATAATAACTTTTATAAAATATCAGTTTTCCGGAATTTTTCCGGAAATATTGAAAAACAAAATTTTTGCGTTTGATTTGCATGAAACACAATAAAACCAGTCTACAAACTTTGTTGCAAACTCTTTGCCGGTCCTGTATACCGTTTTCAAAATTTGACTGCCTTAATACAAATGGTATATCTAATGTTTCTTTAACTTTAGAAGAACTAAACATAAAAATTAACTATTTACCGGAACCTGATTTTTTCTAATTTTAAAGACAAAGTTTAACCAATTTTTAAGTCTGGTGACAGTTGTAATGTGAAGAACTACAAACCAATTTCTATAATGACATGCATTCCAAAAATTTTTGAACAAATTTTGTTTTTTTAATTAAATATATTAAAAATAATTCAATTGAAGAACAACACGGGTTTTTAAAAGCAGGTTTTCAGATTGAAGCTGTTTATACGGTCTTCTTCAATGCTTTTGACGGTGTAAATAATGTCATATTAATTAAAAAATTAAAGGAATTTGAATTACAAGATCCGTTTCTGTCATTGTTAGACAGTTAGGTATTACAGACAGAATACAAATTGTTCGAATAGCAAGGAAATTTTTTGGAGAAACTTCCGGTGTGCCTCAGGGGTTTTATTTTGGTCCATTATTGTTTAATTGTTTCATTAATAACTTGATGAATGGTGTAAATGAATTGTCAACATTATGTACTTAAATACATCCAAATGCAATGTGATTACCTTTTCAAGAAATAAGATATTTATTGTAAAGTTATTATAAATTCAATGTGTAAATTGATAATTCTGTAAATAAAGTTAATAATAATAATAATAATAATAATATTCTGAATTAAAATGTTAACAACAATTAATGCATTGTCAATATAACTTAATTGTGTTTAATATAAATTCATAAATTTTCAAAAATGTCTTTATCAATTTCAATAAAGCTTTGAGACGAAATAAATTGAAGATGGAAAATAAAATTTTGATATGTTACCAATACCAGTATAAAAATTTTAAACTATTTCCGAATTATACTATATCTACTTTTACTTTATTTTTGCAATTTACAAATGGAAAATTTCAATCTTTGATCAAACATTCATTATGTGTCACTTGTCTACAAACGTTCGTTCTCTACGGAGATAAAGTCGATGTATTCATGTTTCGTAGATATAATATCGCTACAAACACAACCGACTACATAAAAATAAAAAGTGCCCTAAAACATTAATATCAACATACACTTCACATTTTGTTTACAAATATTTTATGTTGTTAAAGAATTAATAGATAATGAGGTAAATCTTGATTTGGGTTAATACTGAAAGTTTTCACTTAAGTAAGTACGTACCTGGAAGTTATAATCAACTTAAGTGTTTTATTAGATAAAAACCAGCTATGGAATATAATAAATACAATTATATTTCCAGGATCATCTATTTTTAGATTAGCAAGAAAAACCTACCCAACATTTTTTTATTAAAATACTGAATTCGTGTATTTTTATTTAAATTGAGAAAACTTATCTTGATTCAAAATATAATGCATGTAATACACAAATAGAAACATCGATATTGTCCTCGATTATTACTATTTATCTACTGCTTTATGAAATATTTAATAAACAACTAAAATTTGACATTTATTATGAGTAAAACAAAATTTTTCGTTTATTGTTAGAGCATTGCTCAAGGGTAAGTAAACGTAAACATTTAAGGTGTTAAAAATGTGGGCTGAAATTTATAATAAAATACAAAAATAAAAAAAATTGTTTTTATTTGTCAGAATACATTAACTTGTATGTTTTGTTAATAGAATTGGCAAAATATTTATTAGTTGCTAATTTTTTAAAAATAAATGAGCCGTATTTATGTGAAAGAATTTTCATGTTAGATAGTCTTTGACGATACATTATTTATGAATATGTAAGTAAAACGTGAAGGTCTTTCAAATTGTTTTCAAATTAATATTTAATCAGGTTTCCATTTATCGATTACCCGTACTACATTCATCGGATTATATTAGTCTTACCTGTAAAGCATGCGTTCTTGTCTGTCAGCCTCAACGTAAATTCTGTAGTACATAAATATCATAACCATTCCCGGGACCCAAAAGCTGACACTGGAAGAAATAACCGCGTAAGTTCTGTTCACAGTAAATTGACAAAATTGCGGATTCTTTCTTCTAAAATCTAAGCTCAGTTCAGTTGTGTACCACTCCATTAAAATGGGCAAAAACGATACCAAAGCGGGGCTGCACCATACAACGGCTAACATTATGGCTAATCTGGTGTTTGTCATTATTAACGGATAATCGAGGGGTTGCACAATTGCGTAATAACGATCAACACTTATGCAGCACAAATGCAGAATGGAAGCTGTCGAAAAATATACGTCTAAAGAATTCCACACATCGCACATAAAATATCCAAAAATCCAAATGCCCCCAGTCACTTCAACACTAAAATTAAAACACATTGCACATATAGCAACAAGCATGTCCGCTAACGCTAAGCTAACAACAAAATAGTTTGTTATAACTCGCAATTTTCGATGTCTCATCACTGACACTATCACTAATAAGTTACCTAAGAGTGCTGCTATAATTATTAGTGCCATCAACGTAATTTTTATCGCAATTAAAAAACACAAAAACCAACTGTTTGGTGGCCAATTTTGATCCCCATTGATTGCGGTTTTATAAGTGACGACAGAATTACTTGATACGTATAAAATGGAGGCGTTATTAGCATTGTGATATTCAGTCGTTAAATCTTTGGGTACTTCGGTTAAAGCGTCGTTTATAATTACTTCGTTCATTTTAAATTCTCCGACACTTAATTATTATTACAATTTTGCGCTACGCTCATTTTATAGACTTTTTCTTCTCACATTGAATGCGAAAAGCGCGAAGTTATCAAAATACAATTCTCCAAAGTTTATTAAAAGTTTTAAATTGTAATTTTCTCAGACAATTTTATTTTTAAGTTTAAAACTTGTTGATTCAAATAAACTCATAAAAAGTAGAAGATTGTCGTGGATGGTCTTTTAATTTAACCTGCGTATTTTACTGGTACAGGCACAGAATTAGTATACAACTTTTCATCAGCAAACCGCGTGTGTAACTGTATATTTAAAGGGCAGGAGAGACGCTCTACGCCGTCTGCGGCGTCGCTTTACCGCTTTCGTACGGAAAGAGAGGGTGTAAGATATTACGGTCTTTTGATTGCTTTTCACCTGTTACTCTTTTGCATTTTCAACGATCTATTAAATACCTTTTTTTTAAATAAGAAAGGATATTTCTAACATTTATAAAAAATTTTAGCATTCGAAATAAAAACAATTATCTAGTTTTTTAAATTGTTGTACAAATTCAAATCACGCCTACTTCAATCTGCAGTTGTTCAAAAATATTAAAAAGACTAATTACGGGAATTAATAACGTTTAATATTCCACGCTGCAAGTATAATTTTTATAATTCGTTTTGGTTACGTACAAAAAAAAAACGTTTTGATTACAACCCAGAAATTTAAAATGATTTATTGAAATTGCTGCGCTTAATCGGAGCTTTAACAACTTTATAATTAAGATCTTCTTTTTATAGGCGAACTTGCTACTATCGTAATCATGTTTGCACACAGGAAATATGCAAGCGTCGTCGTCTTTATATTTACTCTCATTGTCTATGCAAAGTCATATGCGAGGCTTAAGGTATTTACATTATAATGTTGTATAAACGAAACAATTCAATTCAAACATCGCTTTATACTTTAAAGTATACAGATTTTAATTTCTAATTTTTTTTAAATAGTATATTTTTACCTTTTCAATCAATACATTTACGGTAAGTTTTAAGGTAGAAGGTTTAGATGGGTGCATGAAATGAGATCAATACGAAACAGTCAATTTTCAATTATCTGTAAAAGCAACTGTTCGCACAGTAAAACAAAATCAAAGAATTCTTTTAAAGTATCAGACATTGTCTTTTAAGAAACTATTTTTATTTATTTTTTGTTATAAGAAAAGTTTGCGCTACTAAATTATCAGGTTGATGTACTGCAGGAAATTACTTTAAATGAGGAAATTTATGTAAATAATAAATTTATAAATTAAACTGTTAGAAATCAGCAACAAAGTAAAGACTTCAGTTGAAGTATTGAATGTGGCAAAGTCAGTGTTAAAAGATGGAGAAAGTGGCTTCTACAATGAAAAGAGACTATATTGAGTTTATGAGGTAAAGAAAGTGCCCAGGTAAAACAAAACGTTTTTGGAACATATTTGACGTTTCAGTTAAGAAATATATTTTTTCTATTTTACCCATTTAATGTCGACATTTCGATGCTCTGATGACGTCATTTGAGTGCTTTATTGGATGTTTTTTTTTTCACGGAACACTTTTTTTACTGCTTTTTTTGTTTTTTAGGGTTGGTACTAATTTATATTAAATTATTGAAGTGACAGATAACATACATATTAATAGTATAGATTAATGATAAACTTTAATTATCTAATTAATTTGTTTATAAATCATGAAGACTTATTATTAAAAAATATCCAAATATTTGAATAGTAGGGACACGAGGAATTTCTTCCCTATACAAAGCAAACGCAGGCGTATAAACGAAAATTTAATTTCATAACCTATACTTCTATTTACGTGTGTTTTGTAATTCAAAATATTTAATAAAATTATTATACAATATCAGGAACAAAAACAAACGGTATTTATTTACCAGTATTATCAAATTTACAATTATTAAAAATCTTAATATTAATAGTGCAAGAATCTTTGCCTTCAATATGGATTCCTGGATTTTGGGTGGAAATGTTGACATTCTTACCCATGTTGTGAATTTCCACATTGTGAGTGTCTGGAATACATTGTATATTGGAAGCATCACTTGATTGTAAGTTAGCCGTTGAAGTGCTAGGTTGTGCGAGTATATCTGCGACTTGAGTCTTTTTGCTCAGTGATGTTTCAATATACCCTTCAGCAACTGCCCCAGACTTCCACCCACCATGATGCTTAATTGTTATCAAGTCGCCACCATTATTTGCCAAGTGAGTGGCACTTGACCTTCTGAAGCAATGGTCAGTGTAACTGTCGGGATCATTTAAATTTAAAAATTTTGCGATGAGTTTTGACGTACTCCCAATAGTATTAATGCCAATAGGACTATTAATACAATAGCCATTGCGGTATGTTAAAAAAACCTTTCTGTTTTACAATTTTCCGGCCTCAATGAATAATATTTTTTAATGAAATTGATCCAATTTTGTTCAGTGATTGCAAACAACCTTGGTACGTTATTTTTTGTTTTCGGAATTGTAATTAGAATGTTTTCCAATACCAATAATAAAAAACCAATAGGTACCTTAATGGCTAAAAACTTGTGATCATCGGCATCTCGTAAGAAGAGGTCAATATCCCCAGCTTCTAAAATTTTGCATTTCTTTGGTTGATACCCTTCAGACAATCTCTTCAAGTACGAAATTAATTTATTATACTTTGAGATATCAATATTATTTTCTATATTTACGCAAGACTTTAATTTCGAATATGTAGACCAGAGCGTAGATGACTTTTTGGTTTCATTCAATTTTTTGAAATAAACTAACATAACATTTTTAGAAATACCAGCTTTGTTTTTTGCACGCCATATATTGAATGCATTACACTCTTTTGACAAACTGATTTTGATTTTGTAGGTAACAATGCATTAATTACCTCAGCCGCTGCTTCTTCAAACTCTGGAGGGGTACAACACTCTTCCATTGCAGAAACCAAACGAGTTATGTACTTTTTTAATATTAGTTTTTTTCTACTTTTAATAGTAATTTCAAATTTGAATCTTTAAATTCAAATAATAGAAATTTAAATGTCAAATAAACGCAATTAAATTAAATTTGTGTTAAATTTTCTTTTGTTTTTGTAAAAGTAAAGAATATTAGATTCATAAAGCACTACTAGATTACCGCAATTCTGAAAAATTTTATTTCTTTCAAACCGTTAAAAATGGGGTAAAATAGAAAAAATAGTATAAGAAATTCGTGGCTTATTGCATATTATCGCACTTGTTTATTGCAAAACTCGTCGCTACGCGCCTCGTTTTGCAAACAGAAGTGAAAATAAAAACTAAGGCAATTCTTATTGTCAACGTATATATTTAGTTTTTTGACAATAATTTATTACATAATTATAATTAAGATACCAAGTTATAGTTTAAAATTAAATGAAAACTTTTTTTTAAATAAAGAAATTACTATATAAATAAATATAAGAAATCAATAATGGGTGTGACCTCCATTATTATTGATACATTCTTGGAGGCGTCTGCTCATTGACGCTATCAAGGCATCAATATAATTAATATTAATCGTTTCCCATGCGGTATCAATGGCTGCAATTAGTGCATTACGGTTTACTGGTATAAAATTTGGCCCTTGTTGTCTTCGGATAACAGTAAGTATTCGAGCCCAAACAATTTCGATAATGTTAAAATCTGGCCTTTTTGCTGGCCAGAGTAACAACTCCAAGTTATTTTCTCGTATCCAATTGCGCACAACCCGCGAAGTATGAATAGGGGCGTTGTCCTTTAACAACAAAAATACATTATGAAAATGTTAATTCAACAGATCCTGAACTATTTTTGGAGAAAGTATAGTGAAATAAGAATACTTACTTGTTGGAAAATATAATCTTCGTCTGGATAAAACACTTCGAGTGAAGGTTTCATAATAGTTTTCAAAATATCTAAATACGCAGCAGAATCAAGACGTTCATCGATAGCCCAACAAACTCCTAGACCCGCGCGCTAACCCAACCCCACACATTCACAGAAAAATAACCACTTCGTTTTTAGGACATATGTGATTATTTTCGTAACGAGTTCCTTCCATTCTAAAAACTTTTAGTGGTCCATCGTTGCGGCTACTGAACGTTTTTCGTCGCTAAAAATTACTCGATTCCAAAATTCCAAAGGTTCGTTCACATATCGCCTTGCAAATTCCAGACGACGTCTCATATTTTCGTCACTGAGAACTTCTTTCGCAGCAGCATTATACTTCTTTATTCCCATCTCCTTTAATCTTCTTTGTGCAGTTATACGGCATCCGGGAAAATGTGTATCTGCTATAGCCCTGGAGTATGTAGCAAATGGTTGTTCTGTTACGTAATGAAACAATCTTGAGCACGTGTAGATACTTTAGGTCTACCACTTCCGATGGCTCTTTCCAAAGTGTGTTCAAGATCCCATTTTACTCTCAGTAATGCCCTACGGTGCTTTTTGGTATATCTAACATACGTGAAATTTCACGCACGCTACGGCCCGCCGCTAATTCCAAAACAATCCGCCCTTTCAAATCAGCACCGAGATGAGGTGGCATTTTCACAACACTTGAAATTTTAAACTAAAATGGAATTTACATTTCTTACTTTATTTATTGGTTCACCCTACCCCTTCTCAAACAGTAGGTAATTGTTTATTTATTACATACTTCTAATGACCAATGTAACAACCCTTAGAGCAATATGACTCAAAGGAACTAAATTAAACAAGCAAGGATATTCTATTGTTATTGAAACTTATTCATAAAATAAAAGCCACATCCTTATAATGCTAATGGACAGGATTTTCTTTTAAGTATTAAGATTACAATAGAGGACTTATAAACTTTTAAAAATATCTAATTATAAATATTTACACTGCAATTGCACTTTTTCCTTAATAATTTCTTAGCAATAACATACACGTTCTTGGTTTTAAGTTGTCATAAATTTGATATGATATAAATTTGTGTTTCTAATATTACATCACAAACTAATCTTTATTCGCCAAAAATTGTTGCTTAAGTTGTAAAGCTTCGTACACACCTGAACAACAAACCGAGCAACAAACATAACAACGAACCGAAAGTCAAACAGAACGACAAACGATCTTTTATGATTTCCACAATCCGAACAACAAACGGAACGTTTGTGCTGTTCCCATAATTATTTTTAGTAGTTTTCAGTTCATATATGTTTATTATTGAGAAGAAAAAATTGCGGAAAACAAGAAGATAGTGCCAACCAAATTTTTACGCACAAAGAAGAGTAAAAAATTATAATTTACTTCGCTTTTTTTTATTTTGGAAATTTCCCGCCCAAATGATGCTAATAGGGACATCATTTTTTTCTTGCATTCTTAAACACTGATTAATTTAAAACATTTTTCTTCTGTCAACTCCATAATATTACCTAAAACACAACAAACCCACAAAAGGGAGGACAAAAAATAAATAATTTAATTCTCCCGCATAAGTTTGTTCGCCGTTTTGTTTAGATTCGTCCAAAACTGCAAACGCATTCGCGCGCATTTTCTTTGATGTCGGAGAAAAACCGACAAGTTGCGGGAACGCCGCAAACCGTTCGTGGAACAATCAGGACTGTTCTAAAATTCGTACGTAGCACCGTCCAAATTAATGTTCCGATTGCCGTTTGGTTCGTTGTTCTGTTTGTTCCTCGGTTTGTTGTTCAGGTGTGTACGAAGCTTTACAATAAGCATATTAATATGAACTATATCTTATGAAAGGAGAGTTATGTAACTATAATTAACGACTTAACGTTACGTTAGTAGATTCCATTTACTATTTACACATATTTTCTTGGAACATTCGATAATTAACTATCGGGATATGATGACCCTATACTTCGCAGGTTGTGCGCAACTGGATACAAGCAAATAACTTGGAGCTGTTACCCTGGCCAGCAAAAAGCCCAGATTTTAACATTATCGAAAATGTTTGGGCTCGAATACTTGCTGTTATCCGAAGACAACAAGGGCCAAATTTTATACCAGTAAACCGTAATGCACTAATTGCAGCCATTGATACCGCATGGGAAACGATTAATATTAATTATATTGATACCTTGATAGCGTCAATGAGCAGACGCCTCCAAGAATGTATCAATAATAATGGAGGTCACACCCATTATTGATTTCTTATATTTATTTATATAGTAATACCTTTATTTAAAAAAAAAAGTTTTCATTTAATTTTAAACTATAACTTGGTATCTTAATTATAATTATGTAATAAATTATTGTCAAAAAACTAAATATATACGTTGACAATAAGAATTGCCTTAGTTTTTATTTTCACTTTTTATATTAACTACAAAAAAGAAACGTCATAAAATATACATTTTGTAAGGACTAAATATTATGAATAGAGAGTTTAATGATTTTTTTAATAACTTACAATAATTAGTAGGTTAGATTTATTTAAAAATAAGTAATAATCAGTCAACCCAAATAACCATGTTTAGTTTTTGATTTAATTTAAAAGTTATTGCTTGTAGACGTTTTTTAAATCAAAATTATTTCTAATTTTATTTTGTAAACATTTCCTAAACAAAATTTTGATTCGATAATTAATCGAGCTATGGTGTTTAATTAGCGATACCTTCAAATATATTCTTTAAAGAAAAAATTAAGTAAGCAACGTAAATTACCTATTTTCTAAAACGTGCTTAGTGTAATGATTGATTCTACATCCCTTCTATAAGATAACCCTTACTGAGACTACCTGCTGTTAGAATTGTAAATGATACCCTTAAGCCCGTTTCACAATGTGCAAACTTTTGTTTACAGAAATTGTGGTGTCCAAGTTTTAAATTTCATGACTAGCGTAGAACGTTTCAAATCATGCCTATAGAACGTGCGGTGTAAGATTGAGAACGTTCCATAATAATTCATTTTTACTTTTTTTAAAACGTTTTAAATAAGTTACGGACACTGTTATGAAAGAACATAAGTGACGTTTTATTGAAGGCTTATATTTGTCGTTCTAGAAAAGTTTTCTTTTGAGTTTCAAAAGGTGATTATGGAAGGTCCGTTCGAAATGTAAAATGTAGAACCCTGTAAAAAAATAGTTTTTGTGGTACAATTTGAAATGTTCTATGTATGCAATCGATTCTGTGATATTATAACTGCTTTTATATGACAAATAGATAAATAATTAAAATGCTCGAAAGAGTGGATCAGGTAGAAATAGCATAATAATATAAAAAATGAATCATTTATGTAGTGTTTATTGCTATAATTGTATTTTTTTAATAAAAGATACAAATAATACATGCAGTTTGCATAAATTATGACCTTTTTATTGTTCTTCCAGTATTTATCCTAGAATTGATTACAAGATAAACTACCTGCAACAGACTCTTTATGGAAAAATGACCCTTATCGGTACGGATATCTACATGAAAAATAGGGTAAAACCTGTTTATACCGACAGCATTCACCTAATGTAAACAAAAAATGAACTTGCCTTTTTATCTAAATTCTTACAAATTTGAAACAGAAAAATGTAACAGCTGATGTGTCAGTAACACCGCGAATTAACATTTGATTATTTTTGCAATTAAAATTAAATACGTAGTTGTTAAGGGAAATATGTATTATCTGTGCGCCATCGCAAAAACAACTTTCAATTTTAAATGTTTTAAGTAAAAACAAAATGTAAGGCTTTGTCGCTGTAGTATTACTTTTTTTTCAAAATGCTTACTTTTTGTGTTTTATTAATTTTTGAATTTGTACATTTTATAGAACATTTACCAATACAATTTAAATCAAAATATTGTTGACAACTTAAAAGTTTTAAAAGGTACTTTAAGACCATTCGACACATTAATGTTACCGTTGGGTCCCGATTGGTCTAGCGGTTAGAATTCTTGTAAACGGTGTTTACATACACGGGTCCTTGGTTCGAATCTCACACGAGGATTTGTGTTTAAATTTTAATACTAAGTACGTTGTAAATGTTTAAAAAATACAAAAATGTAGGCAAAAATTAGGCGGCAGTAATTGAAATATATTTTTTTTTGAGAATAATTATTTTATTATTATTAGCTTTAAATGGAACGTTCTAAATTTGGTTCTGCGTATGTTTCTAAAACGTTTTAATAACGTTATATCTACATTGAATGGAAAGTTCTTAATTAAAACGTTTTTGAGGGTAGACATTTTACGTTTTGAATAACGTCGTTGGAACAATTTTGGGACGTTACACATAATGTTTCACGTTTTAATTGAACGCACGTTTTAGAAACGTAAATGTTTTGCCTGGGTGATGTCGTATATGATTGCAAAAATTAAAGACAGCAACAAATAACTAATTTCTTCTAACGAAACTGGTGAATGTTCCACAAATACTAACAGAATTCTCAGGTTAAATTGCTAAACAAATTATCTGGCCCAAGTATTGTTTGGACCGGTTATCTACAGTAAATTCTATGAAACTACCCCGCTGATACTTTGGGGTCAACTTTGTCTTTGAAAAATGTCCCCTTCCAAACAAAAATTGACGTGCCCGAACGTTTTTTTAAATATAAAATAGCTTAGTCTGTTATACAGTGTGTCCATTTAGTGTGTAATTGTTTGATTATGGACTTATAGGCTACTTTTTAATGTAATTCTTTACTCAAAAGGGTAGTTTAAAGGTTACGGTAAAAGTCAATGCACCCCTGACCGTAGCCAGTTTGCCCTCAATTAACTTTAACAAAGAAAACGTAGAGTGAGGTGAGTCCTTACCGCCACAGAGTTAAAACTACGTTAGGCTTAATTGTAGTAGCTCTGAATTCCTAATGTGACTAAGATTTTACAACCAACTGCTTCGCAAGCGATAGGGAGGGTGGGAAAGAGATTTTCCAGAAGTAAGCAATAGAAACAATTACTTGCATGAAACTTGTTAAATGCACCAATACCCAGAACACAAAATAAAAAATAATATAAATAATTCGTATTCGGAGCTGATATGCATAAATATATTTTAATCCCCTTGTAATCCTTAAAAACTATGAAAACTCTTAAAAACTAAAAACTTAGAAACTAAACTATTGTATGAGAATATTTGCGATAGTATGAAACAAAACTTGAAGCTACTGTAGATAAAACACTTTTCCAAGAATTTACTTTGGGTTTCCAATTTTTTCTTACAGAGTAATCATGATGATTGATGAAGAGCTATCTGATGAACACGTGCAATTAATTAATGAAGTGTATTTTAATTTTTTTATTTAGAACAGTTATTTTTGGTTTATTTTTTGTTTTTATATATTGTGGGAGTAGTGTTCGTTAAAACTTTAAATTTTGACGAGGCACTACATATAATGAAAACTGTTTTTAAAGGAAACGTATCCAAAGTAAGTTGAACTTAAAAGTATAACAAAGTAGACTTAGCTTTGGATTCGTAGGCTTCCTGCTACCCCTGCTCTGACTAGAAAAGGATACCTCGATGTCAGACGGTAAGAGAAAAATACAGTTTTGCGACTAGACAATAACCAGACAAACTAGACTGCACCTTAAACTATACTTGCCACAAGATGTTGAACTCGACGTTGTTGACGATTCCGACCTTATATGCTCGCATATGTTAACTTTGACGATGACATCAGAATATTAGTGCTTCGTTGTATAGCAATGTAAAACAACACCGCACCCTAACTTAGTTTCACACACTGCACTATCGTAAGTGTTTTAAGTTTACTCTTTTAATAAATGAAAGAAGACCTATTCGTGGAATTAATTATGCACACTGAGCTTCAAATCCAAAGAAATTACTTAATAAAACTCAAAAGCTGTAATTATGGCAAATTGTTAATAAATCCAAGATTGGGTCCGCAAATTAAGTTTAGCGTTAAAAATCCTAATTGTAATTGCAGAACGACCTGCTTGTGTGACACTACCATGACGAATAATGTTCTTCAAAGCGTACTTTACGCAGAAAATTTTGAAATATTATCGGCCGAAAACGTTGATTTTTGAATTTACAGTTTGGGGTCAACAATGTATGTGACAAAAGGAAGGTTGCCTACAAACAGGCGCAGAATTTAACGCTATGCATAAAACTTAATTAGAAGAATACAAATATGCCTAATAACAATTTTATTTCGTTACAACTTGTCCAAAAAAGTGTGAGCAGGTTTCTCAAATAGACCAAAAGTTACACATTTTAAAAATATTTTTATATATCCAAGGTGATTCAGAAAACCATAGTCAACCAAAATTGTTTTTTTTTTAATGGAACGCTCTGTATATCTTGCACCGTCGAATAACTCGGGAAATTTTGCATACATTTGACCCGTAATTTATATCCCTACCCTGAACGGTTTTAAAATTATTCAAATTATTTTTAAATATTTAATTGATATACGGCGTCAATGAAATTAGTGTACCTACCGTGGAAGTAATTGTAGAAATAAAATTTATTTTCTGAGGTGCTAAAGTTTAAAACCGCCCCTAATAAGAACTATTTTCAGAAAAATTGGGTCCAAACTTTGACATCACAAATACCTTTTAAACTCGATTTTTTTAAATGGAAACCACAATTTTTATGTGATTAGTAAATTCTTTTTTGAAAATCAATGGGAAAGTATCTAATATGTAGTATATCTGATATAAGCAATTCAATATATTGACTTTTTCATGCACTTTGAGTGTCGCGGGTTTAGTATTTTGGTTTCTTGTAATTTTATTCTATATTGTGGACTCGGCAGGGCTCAATTTGGTCTTATCTACAAAAAACTTAAATTTGTTTATAATATTACTCAGTTTAAGGATATTTAAGGTAGAGGTTAAAAAAAACCTTTTGCCTTTTTAGTGCAAAAAAGGATCACGTTTCGCCCTTAACAAATGAGGCTTCTTTGAAGGCTAACACTGTCTTTTAGTTAATTCTGTCAATGAAAAAATTGACATAAGAAACCTGTTATTCTAATTCTCGTAGTCTACTTTACAAAAAAAAAATTGGAGTTTATCGCATAAATCAAAAACTGTCCGTATTTATGTTAATGATGACTACTGACGACTTTCTGAAATTTTCTTTTTAAAGAAAAGCATTTTCCAAAAATTTTACGTTTCTCGCAGTTGTTACTACACTCATCTTTGGACTGACCAAACGATAATCATTCTAATTATCAGGACAACCAATAAAAATCGTTGGTTCCGTTTTTATACCCAATTTATTTTGCTGTGGAATCAGTCGATAAGTCGAACAATTAGATGACTGACATCCACATCCTTTCCAGTCTAAAACTTTTAGACACTGTATTGTTCAAAGCTTTTGTAAGGTTTCTGTTCTTCAAATATGCCACAGTATTAACAGCCTCCGTCCAGTATTTTTTGTTCAGGTTCGCTTTTGACAGTAGTGTTCTAGATTTTTCAATAGTCGTACAAAATGCACGTTTCGATAAAGAGTTTTGCTCCGGCGTGTAGAGTACAGTCGTCTGATGTTTTATTCCAGTAGATAAAAAAACATTAAAATTTGCATTACAGAACTCTCAGCCTCTGTTCGATTTTAAAATTTTAATCAATTTATCTTGCTCATTTTCTATTTCCGTTTTATATTTACAAAACTTATCAAAAGTTTGACTTTAATTTTTCAAAAAATAAACATGAGTCTTTCAAGTAAAATCGTAGATAAATAGCAGTACATACCTGAAACATACGACGGCTTTTCTGTAGGACTGTTGTGAACGATTTGCAAAACATTTTTGGCTCACGTATCTTTTTTTCAAAAGGACTCTTGCACGTCTTTCACATACTGAAATTAACTTCATGGTTAGATCGGGAACATGTAAGACATTTTCTAAAAATAGCTTTTCGCCATCGCTGATTTTTTGCTCAACGTTTTCTTTGCCTTTTGCAGATAACTTCGCGCTATTTAACACCAAAATTTTGGTATTACTCTTCTCAGGTTTATAAAATACCAACTTGCTCTTGTCGTGGATAATGTAGCTGGAGCATCCGTTGTCAAAATACTGCTTATCTTTATTTATTGCTTCTTTTGTGTTCAGGCAAACATTTGCTGTCTTTTTTCGCTCGGGGCATTCAAGCGCCTTGTGGTCTTTCTTGCGGCACGAAAAGCATTTATAAATCAACTTTTGTTTACGATGGTTTGGTTTAGGAGCAGATCTACCATCGCTCGACGCTTTGCATGTCTCTAAGTGTGTTCAACTTGCTAAGCCTACCTCCTTCTTGTTTTTATTTGCTATTATCTACAGTCATTATAAGTGGGTTGTAATCAGAAGTCAATTAACCAATCCTCTCTTATTTTTGCGTCAATATCGCTTAATTACTGTGACAAAAATGTGACTTCCAAAATGTAGCTGTCCATAGAACTAAATTGGTCTAACTTACAGTTAGAAATCTTTTGCCGGATATAGATGCGTCTACCCCAGCATTTGTCTTCATAAGATTTCTGCAAATTATTCTTGGCTTCTTTGGCAGTATTTACGTTATATATGTGGGTAAAGCCCTCTGGTTTTAACAACAAATACATAGTCGTTTGTGCCTTTCTGTGGGCATCATTATTAACGACGTCTTTTGAAATTACGTCTCACAAATTATTGTTTTGAAAGTAATTACTTACTAAGAACTTCTAGTTTGGGTAATCCGACGATCCTTTCAGCTTCTTAATGCCACTACTCAAAAAATTACTATAAACCAATTTTATATTAAACTAGCACTATCAGTGTGTGAAGCACATAACTTATTGTTGCACAACACTAAAAACACGCTAGATTAAACCTTTAGCAGAAGTAGTGGAGTCTCATAGTTAAAAACACTAGTTTACGTAGTAAATTGTATACTTCAAGTGCCAGAACAAAAAACATTTACAGCGTGTCTTAAGATTGATGTTGCAAAAGGTGTGCGGAATTAAAAATCTTTGAATCCCAATTAGTTTGAAACTTATTTATAGTATACTTTTGAGGTTGTACAATTACATAAGCCTTGACAGTTGAGCAAGATCTATTTGTGTTTTAGATAAAGTACCTTTCTCGTTCATAATATGCTAAATTGTTACTAAAAAAAGAAGTTCAAAATGACAGGCTACGGCCCTATACAAAATTTCACGCTATATATAAATAAGCCGTTAGTATGCTATATTTAAATTGGTGTCAGATATGTCGTATATAAGATTATCATACAACCAGCATACGCTTATGCAACTTTCAATATCTCAATCAAAGACTGGTATTTTCTAGTTTTTCTGTTAGCCGCGTGCTTTGTTGTCTCACATACAGATACAGATGTTACTTAGATATGCGATGAGGTCAAGGTATCGCTACACTGACATCCCATATCAAGTTGAGTCAATTTGACCACAAACATAAAATCACTTTGAAGAAGTCAAAATGTAACAGCAAATATGAAACACTTAGTATTACATTTTTTAATCTATAGACACATATTCGTTTGCTACAGTTCATTCTACGAGGATGTATTAATATCTAGTTATCCTAGACCAGTTAATTGCATAAACAAAACATTGCGTTACCATAGCAACGAACAATAACTTATTAGAAGTGTCAGTGTAAAGTTTGACGTCAAAAAAGTAAACCAGAGTCACGCAATAAATTAATTAAAAAAGATGTCCACCGAAATTGTGAAAATCGAAAAATTGGAGTATCGAGCCATCATCAAGTACCTGTATTTAAAAGGGTTAAGAGGTAAGCAGATTTACGAAGATATGCTTAATACCCTTGGTGATCAATGTCCTTCGTATGCGACCGTCAAAATTGGAATGCAAGCTTCAGAAGAGGTAAATTTTCCATTGAAGATGATGACCGATCGGGAAGGCCAGTTTCTGTGTCAGTCCCCGAAAATATCGATGCAGTTCATGACATGATTTTATCAGACCGTCGAATTGGGCTAAAACGGATATCTGAAGCACTGAATATTTCATACGAACGCGTTCATCATATGGTTCACGTCAATTTGGACATGAGAAAAATTGCTGCAAAATGGATCCCCAAATGTTTGAATGTTGACCAAAAGCGTGCAAGGGTAGAAGCATCGCGTTCGATCTGTGCTCGATTTGAAAACGATGTAGACTTCTTAAACCGAATTGTTACTATGGATGAGACTTGGGTACATTTCTACGATCCAGAAACAAAGCAACAATTGATGGAATGGCGACACTCTGGTTCTCCAAGACCTAAGAAGTTTCGTGTTCAAAAATCTGCTGGAAAAGTTCTTGCTTCAGTTTTTGGGATTGCCATGGAGTAATCATGATTGATTTTTTGGATAAGGGTAGAACAATAACTGGAGATTACTATTCGACATTACTGACCACTCTACGGAAAAATATTAAAAAGAACAGACGCGGAAAGCTATCCAAAGGTGTTTTGTTTTTGCAGGACAACGCCCCTGCACACAAATCTCATGTTGCCATGCAAAAAATTCGTAATTTAGAGTTTGAATTACTAGAACGCCCCTCTTATTCACCTAATTTGGCTCCGTCCTACTATCACCTCTTTCCTCAACTGAAAAAAAGTTTAAAAGATCGTACATTTTCTTCCAACAAGGAGGTAATAGAAGCTGTGGAGGTTTGGTTTGCAGAACAAGAAGAAACATTTTTTTTGAAAGGGGTAAAGACGTTGCAGGTTTGCTGTAATAAATGTATCCAATTAGGGGGAGAATATGTTGAGTAATAAAATATTTTGACATTGAAATTTTGTTTGGTTCTATAGTAGGCTAAGAATTTTTCAATATATCCTCGTATTTATACAAATCAAAAATTAACCCGATATGAAGCTATCGAAAAAAGTTTCCGTGAACTTTTGCATCTGCGAAAATTTTACTAAAAAAATTAATATCTCGAAATCTATAACTCCTTGCTGTAGGGAATGTTATACAAAGTGACCCTAAAATTTAAAGTAGAATTTAAAATGAAATAATATGTAGGGTGTTTCGTTTAAAAAAACAAAGTTGATGTCGACCTCCGTTACAACCGAAAAGATCAGAGGACTGAAAATATTTTAGATTAGAATTCTCTAAATTTTCAAATTTTTTTTTGTATACTTTTCCGTATACGGCGATCTTGGTATAGTTTAACATCATAGTCGATAGAAATGGACTACAGTAGGACAAAGCTATGTCAAAGAGTCAATATCAAGCAAAAACCACAGAAGGAGGAAGGCCATAATCGTGACGAGACCATAAAACGAATTTATGGACAAATGGCATAAAAAATTTTAAGGTTGATTGCATGATTTTACTCAAACAAATATGAACTGCAGAAAAGATTTGTCAGCCGACGTATATCTAGTCGTCTTTGATTGTGTTTATAAGTTGACAGTTTTTACTTTTAAAATCCACACATTTATTCTGACATTTACGTTTTAGCATTAAGAGTTGTCCATAAAGTAACAAAAAAATACTACTCCATAAAGAGGCACATTATGGCCGAAAAACTGTACCATAATCAGTAAGAAATTGGCCGGTTGGCCATAAAACAGTTTGTTTACAAAAATAAATCCAACATTGCATTAAAAAATGCATCATGACACCACTTACCATGCCTTTGTAAATTAGAAAATAAACAATTCAGGAAAGTATTTTTCCAAAAATTAAGTCATTTACGATCACTTTTTGTGGAAGTAGGAAGAACAAGCAACTCAATTGGCTGTGATTGTCGAGCGTTTTACCCTTCATTCTAAGAACTTTTTTAAGGCTTTCACAGACGTCTAAGTTATATCTGTGAAAGAATTGAACAAGTTCTCAAAATGAAGGGCGAAACGTCGGCAATCACAATTAATTGAGTTAATTGTCCTTCCAACCTCCACAAAGAAGGTATCCTAAAAACCATATTATTTAATAAAATAAACAATGTGTAAATTTAACAATAAAACGTAAACGTTCAAGTAATTTGTTTTCAAAGTCATCTGATCAAGCAGTAGTTAAACCAGCATTAATGAAAAATCTGAAATATAGATAAAAAAAATTATGAAATAATTATTATTTTATGTTAAACACACCGCATCGTTTATAAGTGCTTGTTCAGCGACTATGTTTAATATTATTTCAATAATATAGAGTGGTTGATATTGAATAGCTAGAGATACATTAAAATGCACGATTCAGTTTATCTAAGTTTGTATATTTTGTGTACATTTAACTTAGGAAATGTACACAAAACAGTTTTCAAAATGCTAACCTTAGCAGAAAATTCGAATGATATTGTTTGAAAGCTTTGAGCTAAGATTTCCTTTAACCACTACTTACTCTTTCAATTTTATATGAGTATCAGCAACAAAGGTTTTACAATATAAACATTACCTAGACGAACGCAATTAATTTTATATAAAATTATTTTGTTTAAGATCAAAAGATGCCGAAGTTTATTTATTTAATAAATAATACAATACAACCGGTTTGAAGGTGCTTCTATATTAACATGGGATTTATACGCAAATTAAATTTAGAAATTAACATTCGCGGTGTGTTTCACGTTTAGGTAGCGACTTGTGTAAATAAATTTGAGTTTTGTAAGTAATTAGTGTTATATGAGTGGAAATACTATTGTTGGTAGGGTACAAAGTTAAATATATTGTTTGCAGTTTTTGTGTTAAAGCGTACGTTAGGAAACAGGTAGAACATTTACGTTACTACAACGTTCCCAGTACGTACCACTGAAACGTGTAACGTCCCAAAATTGTTTCAAAAACGTCATTTAAAACATAAAATATTTTTCCAGAAAAACGTTTCAATTTGGAACGTTCTATTTCCATGTAGATGTAACGTTATTTAAAAGTTTTACAAACGTACCCAAAACCAAATATAGAACGTTCTATTTAAGTCTAATGATGATAAATAAATGGAATAATTATTCTCAAAAAAAAAAAACATTTTGATCATTTACAACAACTATAGTATTGAAATTAACATTTTACATGATTTCTGTGTGAGATTCGATTCAAAGATCCCTGTATATGAATAAAACTTACAAGAGTAAGGGGAATTAGAATAAGGATAATCAAAAGTTAATTCCCGGGGTTACTGTCACATCAGCGGTTACATATTTGAGCGGGAATTTATGAATTTGTTGTTTTAAATTTGTAAGTGTTAATTTTGAAAGTGAAGGGCAAGTCAATCTGTTTTTTTGCATTGTGTGAGGGCCATCAATAAACAGGTTTTACCTTGTTTTTTTAAGTCATTTTTCTACATAGCACCGAAAGTTTGTTGCATGTAGTTTTTACTGTAATGAATTCAGTAAGATATACATCGTATGGAAAGTTATAAATAAGACGTCATTTATGCAAACTGCACGTATTACTTGCATTTGAGTTATTTATCTGTTTGTCATATAAAAGCAGTAGCTACAATATCACAGAATCGGTTGCATACATAGAACACTTCAAATCGAACAACACAAAACATTTATTTATGGCGTTCTACATTTTACATTTCAAACGAACGTTTAATAATCACTTTTTGAAACTCAAAAAAAAACGTTTCAAGTCCACCAAATAAAACTTTCAATAAAACGTCACTAATGTTCCGTCACAGCAGTCTCTGTAACTTACTTAAAACAATTAATAAAAATTCAAATTAAGGAAATATAAATGAAAAGTAATGTCGATTGGCCAATACGATGTTTCAATAAAATTTGATGTTAAAGATAATTGTAGACAGTGTTACTATAGTGTCAACGCAAAAATAATTAAAAACAAAGTGCGTCATTTTCAAACAAAAAACTATAAAAATTAGTATGTCAGAAACAATTTCAACTAATAAAGTGAAATATTTACGATTAACAATTAAAAGATGTTGGAATAATGATCAAACATTTTTATAAAAATTATTTAAAGGTATATTTTCAGGGTTGCATTTTTAAAACGTTTCAAAATAAACGTCAAAATAAATTACTATGGCACGTTCTCAATCTTATATGCGCACGTTGTATAAGCACGATCCAAAGAAAACTTCCACACGAGTAAAATATATTCTTTAACTGAAACCTACAATATGTTTCAAAAACGTTTTGTTCTACCTGGAAACATTTTAAAAAATGTCAAAATTATAATTAATTTATTAACTTTATCTACAATTTTGTTTTAGAATTCTTGGAGATTGTTAACTAGGGTGGGATAAATGGTGCTATTTACATACATGTGGCCAAAAATCACTTTGCGTAAGGTCGCAAGATCTAGGTATTCAAATCAACTTAAAATTCTATCAAAAAACTAAGATCAGCCCTTGTGTCACGAAGAGTGTTTTGTTCAAAATAACCAACGGTTAATTTATCATCATGGAGTTTATTTTAAAATATGATCAAAATTTCTTTGTGGTATCTAACAGCATTCATAGTTTCTACAAATTATTTTGTTAGATTTGTCAATTGTAGAAGACAGTTACTTTATACAGTAAAAAAATTCTACATATGCTAATAGCCCACCATACTCCAATTTTCTATTGATGCTGAACATTTTCTACCACTTTATATTTGTGTTTATTTGGTCGATCACTTCATTCGTTACAACAGGCACTGCCAGTGCTCATAAAAAAATACCATGGCAGGAAATTCTTGTAGAAATTCATTAATGCATGTGACGACAATGTGCTTCCAAACTTTGTTGATTTTAGCGCCATTGCGGAAATACGATTCTCCCATAAAATTTTGATGCATTTGGGTAGAGACCATTATGAGATGTTATCATCAAATTCTAAAACAAATCAAACAATGTCGAATTTTGTTACAATTTAGAAAAATGCTTCTTAATAAAATGGAAATTGCAGGTCAATTATCAAACTTTTAAAAAAACTGATATGGACGAAAAAGTGAAAAATTTGGAAAACTTTAACCGTAAAAAACACAAAAAATTAGAAGAGACGCAGCTTTAATTCTAACCTAAAGTTTGTATTGGCTGGTTATGTTGTTAAAAATATTACCAAATGTGAAAAACAATTTTCTGACTTACCCAACCCAGTTTTTATTTAAATACCCGTTAGTAGACCCACTGGATTTAAATAACAATGGCAGTTATTAACTACAAAAAACATAAAAACTTGTCATCCTAGGCTTCAACTTTTGATAACTATTGTTACAAGTTTGTTGTGTTAATATTCAAATGTAGACAAAATAATTATTTGGTACTTGAGAAGTCGCTTAGAAATCTGCCCGTACCTCGATTTCGTAGAGTGGGTCGCAGGAAATAATCAAATAATGTTGTAGAAGTTTCTAATGCGACAGTGGGTGCCACCTAGAGAATCCAAGTAAACTATCCTTAAATCGAAGGTGTTAAGGAAAGTAAAATACACCACTTTATAGAAGCGAGATTACAACAAATAGTTTAACAAGTTCCATGTAACATACAACAAAACAACAACAATTTTAAATTAACGAAGGCAGAATAAAATGCAAATTATGACAGATAAATATATTTCAATGTCTGACGCAAAGTTAAATGGATACACGTAGAGTCATGCGATATACGCATAAACTAATAAAATTTAGGTATATTAAGTCCAAATTAAACATTCTAAACTAGTCAATTATGCACAAATTGAATGTTTAAATTTACTAATAAATAAACTTAGGAAAAATAATTAAGATCAACGTTTAAATTGTAACCACCTATCGTATATTGATGACCGCTTCTTCGGAGACAAGGTATCAGTAGTGCAGCAGGTCAAAGATTCAGATAGCATGTGCCTTAAGGTACAACTTTTATACTAAGAAGTGCAAACAGTTAACTGTAACGACCACTGAATGTTAATTTGCAAAATCGTCATCAAAGCGATAACTTCAAATGCAAAACATACACATACACGCAATCTGATAATCATTTTGTATTTATTATGAGCTCATCACACACGTTTCATTAGGTACAACTTTCCTTTAAGGAACCACGTAGAAATTTAAGTATCAGACGTACCTGCATCTCTCGGTATTTGGCAAATAGTTCCACATTGCGAGCGAGTAATCTAGTAAAACCTAATAATTTTCCGGATAGAAATTCCAAAAATTCACAAAATGGCGATATAGTCACATGCGTATTTTGGAAACGATAATTACTTACGGCGTTCATCTAACATTTAATTCGGCAGGAACAACTCTATTATACCTTTAACATCTTCTGGCGGTTGTCCCTCCATGCAAAAAAAAATTAAATTGGTTTTACGTATTCGGAAATTATTCTCGTTTAAAACTCCGCCGCGTATTACATGAAAGTCAACTGCCACTAAATCTTGAAGTTATTGTACTAAAAATTACCATCACACTATTTGTAACCATCAAAAATATTAATTTTCTTTATGTAATTTTCAATTGCATTATTTTTTCCTTAGAAAATGTTTACGTTTAATTAAAGTGTAATTAATTCACAGTTATCGGCAAAATAAAAATTAAAAGCTAAAACAAGCAAATTTTAAATTTTACAATTTACAGTCATTTATAAATGTTTTAGTATAGTTGGTGTGAAAAAAAGGTATTTGGTTTGTTTTTATCGACGCATAGCTCTGAGGCTTCGAATTATTAAATACATTTTACAGTCCATCAATTCATTATTTTTTTTTTATTTTAAATAACATTGTCGTTTCTAACATATTTTAGACATTTATTAACTAGTTTCAATTTAAAATAACGTTAGAGTTATTTTCCGATTCACTATACAGGGCGTTAATTTAGTTTGTAGCCAAACTTTAAAATGTTGTTCTTTAACTTTATTTTTTCATTTTCATGAAAAGATTCAATGATACTAAAACAGATTAAGAGATGAATTTTGTATGATTTTAATAAAACCATAAACTTTTATAAAATTAAAAAAAAATTGAAAATTATAATTTTTTTTCAAACAAAACTTTGAGCACTACCTCTATGCACTTTGCTGAAAAAAGCTGTCACCAAGTTTCAAGCTTTTTTACAAACTTACGTCTTTTAGTTATTTACAAAAAAACGTTTTTTTTTTAAATTAAATGTTTTTAAACTCCGTAAAGCCGTTTTAGATTAAATTTATATAAACTTTTTGTCTTAAAATTGAGTAAGGAACAACATCCTGAAGTTTGGTTAGATACAGAATTAGAACTCTGTTTTTGTAATTACAGAAATGAAATAAAAATCTTTATTTACAAATACAAATTATAATAATAATGTCATATAAATAAAAAAATTTTTTTTAAATTTCGTTTAGTAAGGTATATGGCTTAAAAAATATAAAACTCAAATAATATGAACCGTATTTTAAACAAAATTTGTAAAGTTTGATTGTTTAATCAAAAATTTTTGTCACCTAAAGTTTATTCTTTTGATTAACATTAAAAAGATGAATCAGAGTGTATTTTTATTTGAGTGTCTTCTTTTAAAATATGCAAAGTAAATGTTCATTTAATTTTATTAGGACTGTTAATGTATTTATTTTGTTAATGAATGTAAATAAAGTGTTCCTTTAATCTTATTTTAAAGCTTTTTTGTCAATATAAAGTATATCACATGAACAAGTTAATTTGTAAAAATTACTATTTCCAAAATCTAGTGTAATATTAAATAAATTAAAGATATTGACATGATATTTATTTATAATTGTTATGCTCGACGTTTTACTGATAAATATTTACTTTTATACTAATTTCAATTTGTGTATTGAAATTGATTATTTTTGATTCATTCCGTAAATTAATAAAAAAATTCTTACGTTAAACACAGCAGATCTTTATTTTGTATGTTTAATGTCAACAAGCCTTTAAAATGTTTAAATAATTCTTAGCACGTACTCTGTACGCTCAAGAAATTTGACCGTTATCTTATATCCGCCTCGTTATAAGAATCGTACGATTTCGTGATCGCATGAAGTTGAGTTTAATCAGAAATTGCCCAAATATTACATAAAAAATAATCAGAATTTCTTAAGAATTTTAAAAACCAAGAAATTGACAGTGTGATCTATTTGAAATAACAAACTGTATTATTCCGAAAAAAGATATATCTGGCAACAGTGTAAATGCCATCGTAATATTAGCCGTATCACAAAACTCCTCATCAAAAATCTATAAAAATCATACAATCCGTTTAAAATTCACTCTGTATAAGGAACAACGTCAATTATTAATGATAACAAACATTAAATTTCAAATTAGAAAGTGTTTCCAAAAATGGATTTACAACAAGCCCAACAAATTTTGACTAAGTATTTTCAACACCAAAAAACAATGATTCTTCTAATTTATTTTATTCTACGAGCACAAAAATGTAAAATTTGTTTGGTTAACGTTATTTAAGACATTAAGTAATTAACCACAATTTCCGTTATTACATAGTGTGTATATCGGTTGTGACGAGGAAATTTGTTTTGGTCTTTTTTGATTTAATTCATTTGACATTACTGTTTTAACGGGATTATGGGTAGTCCGTTTAAGACAATCGCGTTGTGTTTGGTTAGAATGGCTGGTTGGTCTAATTTTGCCGAGTCCTATCATCTGCCACTTGATTATCAAAGTAGCAATCATAAATGCAACTTTATGTTCTATTTCTTCAATTATTCAATTTTTTGTTTGCATATGTTTGTTTGTTTTAATACAAATGTTAAGAACCATATGATTGATAACAGTCAACGGTAATAGAATTGCTCGTCATTGTCAATTTTGTTTTGTTACTTTAATTTATTCGGTGGTTACATAATCAAATTGAAAAAAACCCAGTACTTCGACTAATTTCATTTTTGACATTAGTGATCACAGTGAATTCGTAAATAAAATTATATTGAGCGCCACTTAATATGTTATTAAACAAACGGAGACATGACAAAATGGTTCAACCAACGACATTAAGAATAGAAAAAAAATTAAATTTGTTTAATCATGAGTTAACATTAACATATAGCAGTTATAACAAATACGATTTTGACATACTTAAGATAATTAACGGACAACATTAAGAGATAACAAATTATATTTATCAGTATAACCCCAGTAGGTCCGACGGGTCTCGACACGTGACGTTTAATCTAATAAGTGTAAATGCAAAATTAAACTTGGTGTTCTTTCAATTTATTTGATGGTGTTTGTTGTTAAAAATCAACTATCATTTCAAACACAAAATTGTACGACAAGAAACAAATACTATTAATTTAATTTTTTTGTTTTCTTCTATTTCCTTTGTTAGATGAAGTAACACAAATCTAATCCGTGTATGTTTATATTCCTAAACCAAGATGTTGTTGACATCAACGTAAAACGGCCGTCTCAATAGAAAATTCTTTCAACACATCATCACGTTAAATGTAGTAGGAATGCTTCGCATTTGCTATTTATCCTAATATGGGATTCAACCGATTGAAGAAATTCCACATAAAAGGACGAAATGAATAGCCTGAAATTAAAAAAAAATTATTAACGACCAACACGTGAAACATAAAACAGCTTACGGTCTAAGCAATAATTTTCAGTTTCAGGATAATCTATTGCTAGAACAAAACGGATACGGATAATTCAATTAAATATGTACTTGAAATGACATTGGAAAATATATAGGTATTTACGAAAACAGGAAACGAGACATCAATTACTCAACAAATTAATAATTTACAACAAAAACAAAAAACATGCTTAACCGACCTAGATCATAACGTTATTTTAATTAAATTTATGTACCTTACTACGCGTCCTCTTTTTATTTTTATGTATTTGAGATTAAAATTTGTCAACAGTATTATGGGGTTGCCGTCTCAACCTCATAGTAATCGACATTGTAAATTCACATCCGCATGAAACAACTCGCGGAATGCGGAAAGCGAACTCAGCAAAACAAATGCAATTAACCAATGCTGACACTACGAAAAGCATTCAAACAACCTTGTTTACAAAGCTTTGATTTAATTATCCCATATAAAAAGAAACGGGTACAATAAGCAAATAAGTTCGAGACAGTCTTCAGTCACGAGTTAGAAACCCAGTGCAGTTTGACAGTGTATACCAAATCAGCAGTCGCTGACCAACGACATCGCGAGATAACGTTCAATCAATTAGCAGTTAGGACGACATGTAATACGAACGCCAGCATTTCTGCAAAACTGCATCTCGTACGCTACGAGTACATTCGACGACCAACGCAATATCTATTTATTTATGTAAATATTCTATTGCATCTATTGTAAGTAAAATGTAAATAAACGCATTTAAACATCTAAACCGACTCCGCCAGTGCTCTGGTTAAGCCGATATTTTGTGAAACTTGTCAATAAATAAATAAATTATATTGGAAACTGAAAATGTTATTTAATGAAATTAATTTCGGACGTGTTAAGTTAGCACACACAATAAATGTCAATTGGGTCGTTTTTTTGTTCAAGTATTTGATCGTACTTATATATTATATATTATTGAGTTTCGTAAGTAATTACACACATACCACAATCATATATATCTTCAAAAGTTAGTCGACAAAAATTGAAGTATTAAATTATATTTTCTACAACTTTAGCTTAAAGAAAATTTTTTTTTAAGATAGTGACGTTTTGTTGACGTACTTGAGGTAGCTCATAAATACAAGTGGGAAGTCGGTAATAGAAAAGTCTTTTAAAAATCTACTTAGAAAACCCCGGTTCTAAAATTTCATCAAAATGCTTATATATTTAATTTTGGTGTCTCGTTTTTTATTTCGAGAGTGTACATTTTTTGCTTTCAAATGCTTCAACTCAACGCCAAAATACGTTTTGCTGACTGTGATGTAACATTTGACAACAACATAAAAATCAAAAGCATTTTTAAACGATTTTCTTTTTTGCTTCATCGAAAAAATTTTAAAATCTACGTTTTTAGTCGCCTCAAGACAATTTAGCCTTTGTTAGTAAAGTATATTAGTTATGTTTCTTGTCGGCAAACTATGCAATATTATATTGGGCGTAAAAACAAATTTAATTAATTAAAATTGTTTTTAAAGTTCTATTAATATTTTACTAAGAATTCAGTTATTATACGTAATTCCATTGAAACTACAGTATTCCAACAAAAACCAGTGAGCTTTAACGGCTCAGTAAATCCACATAAATCTATTTTAACAAGTTCAATTTATATGCAACTCAATATGGTTAACAATCCTTTTAAAATTCTTTAATAAACAAATAAATTTAATTATTACAACATACGAACCAAATTCAAATACGAATTCATCAAACATTAAATTTGTTTATTCATGTAACGTTTAAAATTAAGTCATGTATAAACGATTATAAATTTAACAACCTAAAAAATCATTAAACTGCTTCCTAAATAATAAACAAAATTTTTGAAAATAGGAACTTCCGTATTTTGCAAATTTAGATTATTTCAGTTAAAAATTAAAGTTTGTTTAAATTTCGTTAAAATAACACCTTTTCATGAATGTTTCAAAGCCACATTTTTTCGAAACAACAAAGTTTTAAATAAACAACCGCATTAAAGTGATTTAAGTACAATTAGAAAAATAAACTAAAGTGAAGTGGAACCGTCATGTAAATTATTAAAGATAGGTAAAAGCTCATGCAAAAAAATACTTTAACGAGTTAAAGTAGGTTAATGGTCTGTCTTCATTTAGCAGATAACAGTTATCACCTTGTCGTTGCTAATTCGTACAACATCAGTTACATTTAATGCTTTGGCCTTTGTCACCCGTATATTAATTATCATCTCAACACCACGTACACTTTAACTCAAATTTTATTTAAAATAACGAATTTTTTAATGCAAATGAAAGAAATACAATGTTTACTTTTAGAGATTTTACAAAAATGTTAGTACAAATACCAACTGATCAAGAACAATCAGAGTTAAACTAAAACAAATGAAAGAAATTAATACCCTAAACTTGTTCTCCTGTAACCTTTTTTTTCTTGATCGCACTGTACATATAAAGCGGTAAATAAATTAACATTATTGTTAGTGTTGATTTGAAACTTACGGTTCAGTGCAATTTACAATGTTTGTATTTGTCTGAAATAAGTATTTCGTAAACGTAATTTTAGTTAGAATCCAAACAAGGAATTTTGAGCAAAGCTCTGAATTTTACAGCATCCGGAAGCTTGTTTAGTTTAATATTGTGATTATTATTTTAAACTAAGTAAACAGTTTGTGTACTAAACAGTGTTGTATTTTAAGTAAATTCAAAAATTTATGCGTGTGATTGAATTAAATAGTTTTATTTATTTACATTGTTTGATTTTTTATTGTGCACTAAATTATTAATCTTACAGATCAAGATAATTACTATTTAGTTCAGTCAATGAAGGCAAAAAACGGTAATAACGGGTAATTTGTCCAAGCTGCACGAATTTTCGTAAAAAACTTATATATAAGTTCTACTTACTCTCTACTTTAAAGTTGATCCTGAGCCGGGTGTTAATTTTTATTTTTAGGGGTTAAAACTACCCTTATTTAAAATTAATTTTATAAGTGAAGATTCGGGATTATAATCAAAAGCAGTAACATCAGTTGACTGGTTAGGGTTCAATTATTATGAACTGACAATTTTCAAACTTTAAAAAACACCCCCTATGACGGTAATCGACCTTATAATAACTACCCCTTGCAAAAAAAAATTTTGTTTTATGTTGTAGAATCTTGGCGATATTAAAAAAAGTTAATTTATCAAGCCTTAATTTAATTTTTTTAATTTATGAAAAAATAAATAATTTAAATTACAAATAAAAGACCAGAAAAATAAAATTTATTTACTTACTAATCTATAAGTAATTGAAAAAAAATCTTCAAGTAATTAAAAAATATTTTTGTAAAAATACATTATTCTTTTCAAGCTCGACTTTTTCGAAAACCACATACTTTAAACCGGTCAAACTTTCAGAGCCTGTTTCAAAAACATAAATAAAGTGTTTTATAAGGTGGTAGCAATTTATTTCAACTGGGGTTGGGAGGGGTTGGGGGAGGGGGGGGGGGGGGGGGGGGGGGGGGGGGGGGAGGGGGGGGGGGGGGGGGGGGGGGGGGGGGGGGGGGGGGGGGGGGGGGGGGGGGGGGGGGGGGGGGGGGGGGGGGGGGGGGGGGGGGGGGGGGGGGGGGGGGGGTATTTCGGGGAGATTTGTATATATTTTTGTCGAAATGCCAAAAATAAAAACAAAATTTTAACAAGCTATTACTTCGTTTGTATTGGTTCTACAACAACCATTCTCTTACCATTTTTTTTTATAAGCTACATTTTCAATTTTAATGATTTTACATCTAATGCATATTTTTTAGGTTATTTACGAAAAACCGCCTGAAAACATGTTTAAGTGGAACTTAAATGCAAAATTTTTAGGAAAATCGGTGATGCTTGGACAAATTACCCGCGAAAACGGTCATTAACTGGACTAATTGCATTGTTACTAAAATTGAGGAAGAATTTTCCAAAATTATATAACTAATTATATCTTTTGAAATACCTGAAGTTTTAAAATTTTAAACTAAAAATGACACTGCAGGAAAGCAAGAGTATATATTTCTCTTTCAAGCAAAGTTGATCTCTAAAACGGGCTTAAACCAAAAATCCATTTTCGTGGTGGAACAAAGAATTGGAAACACTTAGAATAAATTTCAACCAAATTTAAATAAACACTACCAGAATTACCTTATTTTTTGTACTAATACCGCCGCTGCCGCCGCCGAAAAACGACCTTCAATAAATAATCCCACTATTGATAACGTTTGCCTTGAAGCTAGCCGGAAGTTCTAAGGCGGTAGAAACTCTACCGTTGAAACGGAACCAAGTACGACAGGCTCCGATGACTAAGAGTAAAAAATGGAAGTGACACCCAAGCGAACGAAGGACAACTGCTTCCCTAAATTTAGTATTATTAGAAATTAACCTTTTTTGGTTGCAAGTTTAGGTCAACGGACGGTGTCTCTCCCAACTGATTTGATTTTTAGTGATGACGATAGTGGTGGAAAAACTACGCCGAGGTCTTGATTTAAAAAGTTGCCTATTGCAATGTCTGACATGTGCCTTATACTCCGTTAACCACCCCTTTTTGCGAGTGTGTTTGCTCGTAGCGGGGCAAACCTAAAAAACGTGTGCGAGTGGTTTTGTTTTATTACAGCCCGCTCTACAAGAACTGCTTTAGAGGTAATCCCAGGCAGCCCAACAACCGGAAGGTTAGCAGTTCTTAGATAGACAACACGGACGTAATTAACCCTGGAAGTCTAAAACTAATCCAGGCTTTGCAGGAAGGATTAACCTAGTCGTTTTGGAGACCGGTTTTGATTTTATTGGTTATTTCTTCTTCCCATAAAAAAAGAAGTAAGATGCCTTTTAGAACCAAGCTCTGTAATTCTTCTAAAGAATTCTTTTAAAGATTCGCCAGAAACAGAAAAGAAAGTAAAGTATCCTTGGAAGCTGTTAACCTTTACAACCGATTTAGAAGAATCGATAGGATAAGAAGCCTGAGGATAGAAATCCCCAGACCTCCATCGCAAATAGCGGCATAAACCAACTTGTGGCTTGTTGTTACGGACAGGTGTAACGTTACTTTGACGATCCGTTTTATCTGCTTATTACAGTCATGAACCATTGTCCCTATGACAAATGGTATTTAAAATTCGTAAAACAGGCAATGTATAAGAAAAATTTGAAAATTTTATTCTTTTTGGTCGGGCTTTAAAAACGCCTTGGAAATTCGAGATAACTAGCCTACTAGATCAAAGGCGGCGGCGGTGATAGTAGAAGAATTAACGGAACCTACAGTTAAAATCAACATGAATTTTATCCAATACGGCGTTAAACATGATTGTTCTTTGACGTAGTGCTCAAGAATTAAAGTATTGGCTAAGGTGCCATCTAATTTTGAGAATCTTCTTTGGTGTAAACATAACTGAAAAATCTTGGATGAGAACTTAGCTAGAAGACAATGAAACAAGCGCTAAACCGCGATGCCAATGGAAAAAGGGCTCCTGTTAGTGGTCACGATCGGATCTCCTTCTTTGGGCAGAAAAATTATTACAACTAACGGGTCAAGAGCAAAGAAAATTTTTTAGTATGAGAATTGTAAATAAAATAGCAAGGTACTTACGTTGCACCCTTTAACTACCAAGATTTGAGATGCCTGTACTTCCTCAAGAGAGACAGGTCTAGCCAATGGCTCGTGATTTTTAGGCGATAAAGCCTTGAAGATGTTTCCACCTGGTTTTCCATCAACTATGGAGTGTGCCAGTGCTGGTACTTCTTAGGAATACAAATCTTGGTACTTTTTGTACATGCTACTTTTAAGATATTTTGGAGTCAAACCGAAGGGCCACTATTGTTCCTTGGTATTTTATATCTGCGCGTAGAGGGTTAAAATAAGATATAAAACTAGTTATTAATTGTGGGGTCTATTCGCCCAAACAAGCAGTAGAAATAAAGATTTGAATGTTATTATTGAAAGTATGACATGACTGTGGTAATGACTAATAAAACAGCTCTGTGTCGATTTGCTTATAAATCACTGTAAGTTTATCGGTGAAAAATAAAACTAGAACAGAAAAAGCTCTGATTAAGGGCTGTAACAATGTTGGTAATAAAGGTCAAACAACATTAAATGATGGACCTACGGAAGGGTACTATGAAGTCTTAAGTACAAGTTTGACATAATATGCTAAGGGAGAAAGACAGATAATGACTTTCTAAACTTTTATTAGTAATTTCACTTATTACAGCATGTACCAGATGTAACTGATAAATTTTCAGTTTAATCGCTTTGACATTAATCGATTAATTGATTTTCAATTTCAAAAACCAAAAACTGATTAATCGATTTCTATAGTCGACTTACGAAACAGATGTGGAAAATCGGTTTTTAAGCGATTTGGCGGCAAAGGCCCGGCTCGAATAAATCTGTCTTGTAGGGCATTATTTGAGGAAATAGATGCTCATTTTGAGCCAGTATTGAAGCTATTATTTACGGTTAATTTTGAATTGATTATTTCTATTAGTCAAAAATTTGGGCAAAAACGCAGAATCAACGTACAGAAAGATCGTACAATTTTGAATAACAATTTTACTTATAATCTATTTTTAATGTTATTAATTTAATAACATGTAGAATAGTAATAATTTTACTAAATGATTAATTACATTATTCCTTAATGCTTAAAATAGATGATAATACTTTAGAATCTTTTCACCTATATACATGAAAATTGTAAACTATAATTATTGTTTTCATTTTGTTTAAAATATGTAACGGTTGTAGTTCACAAATAATAATATTAAAAACGACGGCTCTAGCGGTACAACCTAGAGAGAAGAACAAGACAATTTGGCTCGATGTAGCGCATTAAATTTTGAGAGGATCCAGTATTTGTAGTAGTTAGGTCAGCAGTGTCCGGCTTAGTTGGTGAGTTGAAGAGGTCTTTAAGGAACTGTAAGGGAATAGACTGCTGCCTAACGAGGAGCCACCTGCTGGGTAATAGAAAAAAAACCGACCAACAGGAGTTCAATAGGTTTTACTAAATGCCTAATACGCTAAAACGAACACAAATCAGAGACAATTAAATATAGCAAATAAAACTTAAAATACTAGAAGAGTGTGACAGAAATAAGAAAAAACTGTCGTATAGAATTACGGGCATTAGCAACAACAATTTAATTAAAGCTCGCAATTAATGTGTCAAAATTCAGTTAAGTTTTTGTTTGTTACACTCCAAATTAAAGTCAGCGTTCCAATTGAAAATTGGTTATTAAGAAAATTCGACGTACACACGTCACTTACACACAGTGACTTAAAACTAACTTAAACTCGGAATAGCACGGTAAGTAGCTTCCGCCAACCCTAAAAGGCCTTTTGTTTTAGCTTCACACACTTTATCTAAAGCGCCCAAGTTCTTATAGAGCTAGTTAGAAACAAAACCGAACGTCGGTAGTAGAGTCTACCCCGAATAAAAATTTACTTATGTGTTAGGGATTCAAACCGTTTAATGTCACATGTAGGTGAACTTTATATGCATTAATAGTGAATAGATTTCTTAAACAGTAAACTTAGCTGTATTCTATAGTATGCAGTTTCGAGAAGAAAGGTTCTTGCTAGCGACAGTATTTGACAGCTTCAGAAAATAGGTAGGATTTCCCTTAGGAGAAGTATACGACAAAAATCGGAAGGCAGATATGTTCCCTCGAACCAGCAAGTATGCAGCGTAAAAACCCTTCAGCCTGTTGAGTTCATTGGGCGTTGGCAGTTTAAATGTAAGCGAAACCGTGGTAGTCGTCAAGTTATATAACGGAGAATTCTTAACTTGCCATTCCAGTGTGGTAATTCACCAACAAATTGAATTTAATTTTTTGCGCGCCTTAATGGTTTCCAACCCTGCGACCACCTAGCTGTAAAAGGTCAAGACTTCGAATTTTTATTTTACACTTTTTTACGACAACGATGAAGAAGTTAGCACCAAGTGGTGGACGTAAAGGGTTGACAAAATAAAAGCGATTCACAATTCGAATGTGTCTCAGTATGTATTGACTGTTAATAAATTTTGTTAATTTGCTAATGTTAATATCGCGTATTGTGTGTAACCTAACCTCCCACACTGGTGACCCCGGACATTTATGAACAAGATACCGTTACCACGCCGTTATTCAACGTGACGGAACATTAACAAAACGAAGAAACTAGTAAGTCCAACATATTTACTCTGCCTCAAATATTCTATTTTTTGGTTTCGCTCAACTACCAACCACGTGCATTTTTTAAACATGTCAAACACAAACGAGCGAAACATCACATCAACTCCTAGTGGCTCTAAATGCGAACAACTTTTACGTGAGTTTGTGGACATCACTCAACCGAATCGGTCCGATAAACTACCTACGAAAACAAGTATATTCCACCACATACAAACTAATGGTCCATCCGTTTTTGCAAAAGCTCAAAAACTACCAGGAAAATACAAACTTGCAAAAAAAGAATTTAATTTCATGGTTCAACAAGAGATCTGCCGCCCTTCAAATTCACCATGGAAAAGTCTCTTGCACTTAGTACCCAAGAAAAACGGCGACTGGCGACTTTCTGGCGAATACCGACGTCTAAATGCAGTAACAATACCCGACAGGTATCCAGTCGCCCACATACAAGACGCAACCATCAACTTGGCAGAGTCACGGATATTTTCAAAAATTGATTTAACCCAAGCTTACAATCAGATACCCGTATACCCAGAGGACGTAGCCAAGACTGCTATTATTACTCCATTCGGTTTCTTCAAATGTGTCGTATTAACATTTGGCTTTCGGAATGCTAGTCAGACGTTCCAAAGATTTATTGACCAAGTTTAAAAAAAATTTACCTTTTGTTTTTAAATATATAAATAACATCGTGGTAGCATCAAAAGATCACGATCAGTGTGACTGAACATCTACGAATCGTGTTCAAAGATTCGGAGATCATGGTGTAAAAATGAACATGTCAAAGTGTGATTTCTATCAAGAAAAAATCAATCTTTTAAGCCACATCATTGACAAAGATGGAATTTGTCCTGCTCACGAAAAAGTCGAAGCAATTTGTAATTTGCCTATGCCAAAAACAGTTCAAGAACTACGTCGATTTCTTGCATCCATTAATTTTTACTGACGTTGCATTCCCAACACAGTTGTGTCTCAAGGTTTTCTACAAAAATTAATTAAAGGCAACAAAAAGAACGACACCACAACAATCCAATGGAACACAAAGGCATTGGCCACTTTTGAACAATGTAAACAAGAATTAGAGAATGCAGTACTTTTGGCACATCCATCACCTAATGCCAATCTATGTTTGTAGGTCGATGCATCGAACACGTCCGTCGGTTCTGCACTTCAACAATCCAGGAATAGAACGCTCCAACCCCTTGGGTTCTACTCCAAACGATTCACTGAAAGTCAGAAACGTTACAGTACCTACGATCGAGAATTACTCGGTATATATCAGTATTGTGTGTGTAACCTAACCTCCCACACCAGCACCCCCGGGAATTATCCAGATTGTAATACACTAGCAGAGTATAAAGTCAAAACACGTGTTAAAGCATACGTCGTAATTAGAATTAACACAACCACAAAACAACAAAAGAAATGGTAAAGAAGTACTTACGGCGAATGCAGTCGGATTTACATTTACACACCAATTTAACTTGGAAATATTGAAGCACACATTAATAATTTACGGGTAAAATTTTTGATTCACAAAGCACGCCGAAAACACCCAATAGAAGGAAATAGCAAAATGTCCGCTTGTAATCATAGAAACTTTTCGTGAATTAAACAATCCACCAATAAAAAATTGCAAAGTGCGCGGCAAATTCAACTTTTGTCGTAAAGTGTTACACACGAAACACGTTTTTAAGAAGGTTCTCGATGTACGTTTTACGTTTGTAAATAAACCCGTAACAAATATTTATTTAAGGCTCTTGACCTTCAAGTATTTTAAACTTTAAAAGTACTAGTAATAAATTGTGATATGTAAGTATAATACTAACCTTGTCTAAATGATGCATTGTAAGTAAAAATGTAAAAAAAATTGAAAAAATCTAGAAATTGTCTATAAAAATATATTTAATTATATTTTATTTGTTGTGAAAGAATTTTCTGTTTTATTAAAGCGTCGTTAGGTACTTTTCTTAAACCAAATAAAACCTCAGAACAGCATTACGTGTCGCAAAGTTGTGCAGTTTATTTTTTTAATACCGTCAGGGTAGAGGTTAAATTATTACAAACATTTTAAAACTAAATAGACTAGGATTTAAAATTAAAAAAATAGGAGTTTCTATTCAAAATAAAAAGTTTATTGTTATTTCCGGTACTACCGAAAGTGCAAGATATTAATTCATGTTTTAATTAAGAATTTATATTTTATTAGGCTTGTGTATAAAAGTTTTTTAAAATTTTTTTAAAATTGAGTATAAAAAAATTTTTAATAATCGATTTTCGACGGTTTTGCCACCAGTCTTTAAGGTAATATTCCTATATTCCCTATTGACTGTACGATCCTGTGGCATCAATTATTCAAATGAAATCGAAAAAAACTGTGGGCAAAACCTTCACATTCGACCGAACTTGGCGCGCTATTTTTGGCTTATGTGGCAGCTTCCATTGCTCTGATTGAGGTTTGTTTTTCACGTCATAGCCATAATTCGTCACTCTCTAAAGCAAATTGGGGTAGGCGCGTATTCTAACCGCTTTTAGCAATGTTATGCAACACTAATTTTGTTCGAAATTGTGCAATTTTGGCAATAATTCGACGAATGATCAATATTCATTTCTTTACTTCGTCAATGTTTTTGTCTGTTGTAGTTGTGCTCAGGCGTCTGGCACGATTTTGTTGTTCACACGTTGATTCGATCCAAATGTTAGCTTCGCCATATGCCACAGGCCTAAACACGTCCAATCAAAACAGTTGTCAACAACTTAGCTTAAGTGAGGTACATGAGTACCAACTTAACGCCACAAATACGTCACGATAGTATAATGAACGTTGGTAAACAGTGTATCAAAATTAGTTTTCGTCATAAAAATAACTATGTGTAAAAACATAACGAGACAGTTTGAGTGCTGCAAAGTTAAAGAGCGACTTGAGATAATCTTCATGTGGAAATTGAAATGAGAAAAAACATTTGAAAAACCCAACGTTTGAAGTGAAGAGATTGAAAAAGGGAATTCAAATCCCAACTCAAAAGAAAAATTCGTACTTTAAGAACCAAAGAAATAATACGAATAGAGTTTTAAAATGCCACTAAAACCATCAAAGGTTAATAAAATAAAATTCTTTGACAATAAATAAAAAAGTGTTACAACAATTAATTATTTAACTTAACCGATACTACAAAACTAATTTTATGCAACCTAACGATTAGAAGACAATGCAGGTGTCGAGGTTATCATCGATACAAAGTCGGTTATAACGCACTTTTTGTTAATTTGAATTGAACTTTATGCATGCTTTATATGAGAAATAAAATCTAATATGTAAAATTGTTGTAAAAGCTTTGTATAAAATTAATTAAATTCCATGTATATAACAATTCTTTATTTGGAAAGGACTCCCTTAAACCTAATATTATAAATAAATAATTATAAGCAAAATGAAAAAGATGTCTCATTTATATGCGAGTTGGTAATCCACCGTAATATATTTAGAAATAATTTAAAATTTGTGCTACTTTTGAACATATCTTGACATCTTGTTACGGGCAAAACTTGCACCCGTGCCAAAATTGTATAGAAACCGGCAATTCGCTCGTGGCGTAGGTTCGAGATGATTTTTACAAGGTAGTAGAATAGATTAGATCGAAATGGGCGCCAGTCCACAGATGCCTTAATGTGACATACGAATATACGGTCTGGAAATGTGGACGTTTCGAGACCGAACCTGAGGATGTTGATTATTGGTTGTTTTTTTTTTGTTGGGCAAATGCCAAGGAGAGAAAAGAAATGATAAACCACGCCAAAATCATATATACACGTTTATTTCTCTAGTCAGTATTTAAGGAAGTCATGAAAAGAAACGAAATAATTACGTTGATAAATGTAGAGTATGTACAAACCCCACTTACGCCTCCATCCAAGAGTTTGTCGTCGTATGTGAATGGACGATATGGCGTAACCGGCTTCAAGTCGTACGTAGGAGTACATAAATGTTTACATTGAAATTTACAATAAGGTAAATGAACAAAAATAAAACAGTACACTGGAGCTTTAAAAGTAGCTCTAGGGAGCATCCAAAGAGTACCACAAATTGTGAACTTAACAAAAACTATCTTCAAGGTTTTCTTTAGTTGCTCAATATATTGCGACGCAATAAACTTAAAAACTACACCTAAAATTATTAGAAAAACAAACAGATCACGTTCTTTACAGCTTAGGCTGCATTTCACAAATATGTACATCATCCAAGAACCACTCATCCGTATTTAAGGATTGTAATAAAAGTTCGTACGTTACCCTATACTGCAGTTGGATGAAAGCGTTCTGTAGGACCAGTACCCAAAAAGGTAAGCTGCAAGGTTGAGCAATGGTGCTCTCGCCGTAGAACCATCAGAAGCAAGAAATAAATCTGAGAGCAGTGGACCACCGTTATTAATTTCCGGACCACCAGTTATTATTTAGTACCATCAGAACCAAGCAACCATCTGGATATCAGCAGAGGCATTATCGGGCGTTGATATAAAATTCGCCATGTTAAGAACAGACACGATAAAAGCCCGCCTAATAAAAACTAAAAAAAAATTAGAAACCAGATATCGCTTTTATTTAATTTACCTGCACGACGTCGACGAAACTTATAAACAACCAGTTAAATTGGACGGTGACGACGCGCAGTTTTGTAAAAGATCACATGTAAAACGGATTTACACCAAACGATTCATTTTTAATTAAAATGCAATCGGAAGAAAATATTTCTGTACAGCACATTAGATTTATTTCAACTGAACAGATAATTCACTGATAAGCGAAGCACATTAAAACGAACTAATAGTAATTAGCATTTTCGTTAAGCAACACTGCATTGGAAAATTTTCAAAAGTGCCGTTTTATGCGTATGCAAACGAAGTATTAGAAATCCCAGTTCCTATCGTTGAGAACACACGTACGAAAAATAGATAGATAAGGCGTATAACAATTTAAAGCAAATTGTATACGTAAAATAAAATCAAATTTGTACAATAATAATGCTTTTAAATCGAAATAGAATTAATTACATTAAAGAAAAGTTTTCTTTCAAAGACAAAAAAAATGTCACAAACCCCTCTCACAAAAAGGGAAAGATAGGGTTAAAAACGAAAAGGTTTGATGCCATTATTATTATTTTTTTGAACGAACCTAAACCTAAATCAAACTTAGTACTAAATTACCCCAAGGACATATCACTATAAAACCTATGTAATTAGGTTTTCATTATTTACAATACGATAACCATTTTAAAGTTCAAAAGTCAAACATAAGCACAAGGAAATTAGAGAAAAAAGTCAATCATAGAAGTACTAGTTTCTGAAACTAGATTGATGTTCATTCTGAGCTAGCGTACGTTCTATCAGGAACCCTAATCATACCTTTCTTCTTATCAGACCGGAACAGAGAACTGCATAAATCGACTTAAGGTTTCTACTAGCCGCCAAGAGCGAAAATATCACCTCTGTAAGCAGTGATATACCAAGAATAAAGGCTAGAGTAGAAGATCCGACACATGTCGATGCTAAAGTGAAGTACATACTCCTAACCTATTTTAACCTTAGTCGTGAATACCATTTACAGTAGCTCTAGACGTAACTTCGTTCGAATCAAACAGTACAGTAAAGCATGAGGATGGGTAGAGTATTTACGTAATTTTACTAGTCCAAAACAACTAAATATAGAGCCACTAAGATCCATGACACTATAAGGACAAAGAGACTTGACCGCGAACTTTTGTCACAATTAAACAATGCATAGTAAGTGGTATATATGTACAACAAAAAATTGAAGGTCGTCGTAACCCTACAGTTTGTCGTTTGTCTAATCTAGGTTCCAAAAGTGAGCAGAAATTTTCGAGTCGCCTATGGCGAAATATTTCCAGTTATAAGAATGAGAACCAAATCTAAGCAGAACCTGGAAATACAAGACACAACACACAATAAAGCGAATCAATCCGACCACGTCGTGACCTCAGTGAGGTAGTATCGCTAAATCGTAATAATCTCCACGGTACTGGAAACCTAAGGCATACTTAGTAGAGTAACATTAAAGACCAAAACAGAACAAATAATGGGGTCTGACGAAAGGAAAAAAATTTTTTTTTTTTTTTTTGATAATTTAAGAAATACAATATGAAGTACGGAGCACAGTCGTCAGCGAAAGTTGGATGTAATCTAAAAAGTTTTGCGTCGTTTCTTACGACGAGGGTATAATAAGGAAATCTCGTTTATTTCCAAATCTTCCTTGTCTTTCAGGTCATTTTCTGGGTTGTTGTCATCGGTGAAAAACGCGCTTGAGGTGTTTAGCGTGCCATACGCCTACAGGACTACCTGCATCGTCTGTAAGATCGTATGTCCAAGGAGACACTACTTTTTTCACCGTAAATGGTCCGGTAAACTTGGGACTTAGCTTTGCATTTAAATGTTTGCTTGCGTCGGAAAGAATAAAATTACGTTTCCATACTCGGTCACCTGTGTTATACTTCACCGGTCGTTGTCGGAGGTTATAGCGACTTTGGGTATTATTATAAGCTTTTGTAAGTCGTTTGCGAATAAAATCTTTTATCGAAGAGAATAAAGTCTCGTTGGGGTTAGGTATAGGTGTCTCAATGTCAGGGGCAGAAGAAGGAGGACCGTAGGTCGTACCGGAAAGAACTTGTTCCCTTCCAAAAGGGGCAAAGAAAGGAGTGCAATCGATCACTTCATGTTTGGCTGTGCGTATTGCGCAACCGAGTTTTGACAAGTGCTGATCCCAACGTCGATGATTTTCGTTTATATAAGACGAAATCATTGTTTTTAACACCCGGTTGACCCTTTCGGTGGGATTTGCGCGCGGAAGGTATCTGGCAGTGTATAAGATAGTAGTACAGTATTCCTTGCACAGGTTAGTAAACGCGCGGCTCCTGAATTGAACACCATTATCGGTAATAAAGTATTGAGGTACTCCAAAATAAGAAAGACTTGCTCTTCGATAATGCGAACGATGGTCGAAGCTATTGAAGTGCGCAACGGGAAGAAAAGCGAAAATTTAGTAAAGCAGTCTGTCACTACAAGCACATACGAGTTTCCTTTAGTCGATCGCGGAAGAGGGCCAACAATGTCGCACGAAAGAATTTGCCAAGGACCTGTGGGTTTAGCACGAGGGGCAAAGTGACCAGGTGAAGCGACCTGCTCTACTTTATGCGTAGCACATGTTTTGCACCGACGGATATACCTACGAACGTCTTCCCTAAGTTTAGGCCAGTAATAAAAATTAAGAATTCGCGCAACCGTTTTAAAAACACCAGTGTGCCCTGCTGTAGGAGGGTCATGAAAACTTTGGATGATCTTTGTTCGCTGATCGGTTGGAACTACTAACTTCCATTCATCCGATGGATTTCCTAGCAACTCAGGAGGCTTACTTTTCACTCGTCGGAACAACACATTATCAATAACGGACCATTTGGGAAACCGTTTAGGAGAAGTACCAATGCGTTCTAGAGTAGTGTTATACCACTTGTCTTGGGTAGGCAGAACTAAATCGTGCGTAGAGACAACAGCTGTATTAGCAATATGGAGGACAGGTACCGATCGAGACAGTGCATCTGGCACCACATGATCCTTTCCTCTCCGATGCACAATAGTAAAATCATATTGCTGCAATCGTACTGACCATCGTGCTAATCGTCCGGAAGGACTTTGCAGACGATTTAACCATAGAAGAGAATGATGATCCGTAATTACAACAAAATGAGCTCCTTCAATATAAGGCCGAAACTTCTCAATTGCCCACAGTACGCAAAGACATTCTTTCTCGGTCGTCGAGTAGTTTCTCTCAGCTCGGGAAAGAGATTTACTTATGTAACTTACCACTTTTTCGCCTTCGGTGGATTCTTGCGTTAGGACTGCTCCTAAGCCAAAATCGGAAGCATCCGTTTGAATGGTAAATGGTAGAGTGAAATCCGGGCAAGATAGGATCGGTGCAGAAATAAGGCATTCCTTGAGTGCAATAAAGGCTGATTGACAGTCAGTCGTCCATATAAAAGAGGCATTCTTTTTAGTCAGTGCAGTTAAAGGAGCGAGTAACGTGGCAAAGTTGGGTATGAAGCGTCTATACCAACTAGCCATCCCTACCAAACGACGAACCTCAGTAACTGTGGAAGGAGTAGGAATATTAATAATTGCTGTGACTTTCCTGGATCTACTGAAAGTCCATTTTATTTACTACATAGCCCAAATATCGTAATTCTGGCAGACAAAAATTACATTTTTCCCGATTTAGCGTCAGACCAGCGGCAAACAAACGAGTTAAAACCTTCTCTAAAATGCTTAGATGAGCGTCGAAGGTAGACGAAACTATTACAATATCATCGAGATACGCAAAAACAATAGGGCTCGAGATCTCCTCCTATAACTCGTTCAATTAATCGTTGAAACGTAGCTGGGGAATTGTGCAGGCCAAAAGGCATTCTTGTAAATTGAAACAGCCCTCTATTTGGTACTGTAAAAGCCGTCATTGGTTTTGAAGATTCCTCCATCGGAATTTGCCAATAAGCGGATCGGATGTCAAGACTAGAGAGGTAGCGCGCATCCCTTAAGCGGTCTAGTATTGAAGAAATGTAAGGAAGCGGGAAAGCGTCTTTTCAGTGACCTGGTTCAATTTTCGATAGTCAATACAGAACCTGTAAGAATTATCTTTTTGCGAACGAGTACAATGGGGCTAGCCCACGGACTATAAGAAGGTTCAATTACTCCAAGTTCAAGCATTTTGTCGAGTTCATCATTTACTATCTGTTGTAGGGTAGGAGACAGGGATAATAACGCTGCTTAATCGGTTCCGAGTGGGTTTTAATGCGATGTTCAACGAGTGTAGTACACCCGAGTCCAGAAGACTGTCGAGAAAAAGCCTTATCCGTCAGAGCGTTCAACGCCTGTTGTTGTTCGTACGTAAGAAGAGACAAGGAAGACAAATTAATTGCAGGGTTCACACTTGGGTTATCAGAAAATTTCCACTCACCACGTCTAAGATCCGGGACAAATTTCATCGTTTTCCAAAAGTCAACTCCAAGGATTAGTTCTTGAGTCACCTCAGGAATCACCAAAATGTCGAGTAACTTCATCTTTCCTTCTAGGCGAACAGGTGCAGAAAGAATTCCAAGGATTGTACAAGGATGGCCATTAGCTAAGTGACACTGAGAAATCGGCGAAGGTGGTCGAAGAGGTAAAGACAATGCACAAAGACGATCCCATCCAGGACCTCCGAGTAAAGTTCGGGAGGCACCTGAGTCCAAAAGCCCGTTAAAAGTTTGACCAAGAATATCAACTGCGAGATGAGGACGCTCATCGTCTCGTATACCAGTGAGAATAAAATTAAGAAGAAGGCTCTGATTTTCAGGAAGACCATTGAATGGAATTTCCGAGAACAGAGAAAAGGAGTAGAGACAACGTCTCGGATCGTAGCCTCTAAGATCGGTTTCCTGAACGGAGCAACTGGGACAAGTAGCACGGCGAACACCGTGTCGTCCACAACCGTAACAGTGAAGAACTTGTGGTAAAGGACATTGAGGAGACAAGTGACCACCCTGGTTGCAGTTCCAACACTTTGGGAGAAGTAGTGGTCAATTTCTGCACAGTAGACACTTGCAAAGGCACACCAGAGCTTTCAGAAAATCTTACAGTACGCGAAAGTACTGGAGGAGTGGTTGAGGTAGTAGCTAATTCGGAAGTTTGACCGACATATGCTAAGTTTGGTTCCAGTAACTTAGTAGACTTGCGGGATGGTGGTAGTTTGTAACTTTCAATAGAAATTTTATTTTTTCCAATTGTTTCCCTAATACAACTAGTTGATTAATGGAAGTTATTTCAGATAAAGCTAAAGCAGTTTGGTAGAACGGAGTAAGATTTTTACGAATAATTTTGAGTTGTTGTACCTCTGATTGTGGTTCTGATAATCGTTTGAAAAGACTTTGCATTATGGCCACGTACATAGAGATCGTGTCTAAAGGACCCATCGTCCTTGCTTTTATTTCGTCTAGTAAACGGTCATCGTAGTCTACAGGTAGGAATTCAGATTTTAATAATTTTACGACATCGGACCAAGACTTTAGTGATTCTTTATGAGCGCGATATACCAAGAGTGCTTGACCTGAGAGCAGTTCCGGAGCGGAAAGAAATAAATGTAACGGAGTAACCCGATGTGCGGTACTAAGTTCGTCCACGCGGATTAAAAAGTCATTGAGTGAGGAAGGGCCTTCTCCAGAGAATGTCAAGTTCCATTTTGAAACGTGTACAAGTCTTGGTGCGGTAACAACAGTTGCAGAGGGAGTTAGTTCTGTTTCGTTAAAGTCAGATTCTGAAGACGAATCTTGTACATTATCGTCATCGTCGTCTAGTCCTGTAGTTTTATTGGGTTTCGGGCTAGAAGCGTTTATTGAGCCCCGATAAAAGATGTTCGTTTGAACTTTTAATTGTGGAAATCACATCGTGTTGTATGGTTTTGAGAGCAACGGCTAGGCCAGTTTTTGTAGACTGTTCTGGGTCAGTAGTAGCAGTCATCAATTTGCAACGTCGAAATGAGTGAGCCCACGCCGATTTTATTCGCCGGAGGAGAGGAGCTTTTTCGTCACCATTAAAGTTTGTTAGATATGATTGTAGCTCAGCAATAGAAGCTTCTACAGCTAGCTTTTCATCAGCAAAAGGAAGTGTAGTAGTAGATGTAGTACTGAAAGAAGTATTCCATCCAAAGCAATGGTTTGACGAGCAAATTTGCGCAGTTCTTCCGTATTGAGACCAGTGGAAGGTTGTCCGCGAGAAGAAATTTCGTATACTAGTTCTGCCTTGTTTAGACGTGAAACATCTACGTTCCAAGAAGCCATTTTAACATAAAGAGAAGCAAAAACAAATTAGCGATGCAGTAGATAATAAAATGGTTAAAAACCTTCGTGTATGTAGAAAACTCAGCAAAGCACAGAAAGACTCGTCAAGTAAGTAATGGACGATTTAATAAAAGAAACGAGTTATACCCCCTTTACAAAAAATAAAAGTACTGGTGAAAATAATGTCGAGTAAAGAGAAAAGAAAAAACCACGTTGGGCGCCACGAAATCTTGTTACGGGCAAAACTTGCACCCGTGCCAAAATTGTATAGAAATCCGGCAATTCGCTCGTGGCGTAGGTTCGAGATTATTTTTACAAGGTAGTAGAATAGATTAGATCGAAATGGGCGCCAGTCCACAGATGCCTTAATGTGACATACGAATATACGGTCTGGAAATGTGGACGTTTCGAGACCGAACCTGAGGATGTTGATTATTGGTTGTTTTTTTTTGTTGGGCAAATGCCAAGGAGAGAGAAAAGAAATGATAAACCACGCCAAAATCATATATACACGTTTATTTCTCTAGTCAGTATTTAAGGAAGTCATGAAAAAGAAACGAAATAATTACGTTGATAAATGTAGATATGTATTAAACCCCCACTTACGCCTCCATCCAAGAGTTTGTCGTCGTATGTGAATGGACGATATGGCGTAACCGGCTTCAAGTCGTACGTAGGAGTACATAAATGTTTACACATTGAAATTTACAATAAGGTAAATGAACAAAAATAAAACAGTACACTGGAGCTTTAAAAGTAGCTCTAGGGAGCATCCAAAGAGTACCACAAATTGTGAACTTAACAAAAACTATCTTCAAGGTTTCTTTAGTTGCTCAATATATTGCGACGCAATAAACTTAAAAACTACACCTAAAATTATTAGAAAAAACAAACAGATCACGTTCTTTACAGCTTAGGCTGCATTTCTCACAAATATGTACATCATCCAAGAACCACTCATCCGTATTTAAGGATTGTAATAAAAGTTCGTACGTTACCCTATACTGCAGTTGGATGAAAGCGTTCTGTAGGACCAGTACCCAAAAAGGTAAGCTGCAAGGTTGAGCAATGGTGCTCTCGCCGTAGAACCATCAGAAGCAAGAAATAAATCTGAGAGCAGTGGACCACCGTTATTAATTTCCGGACCACCAGTTATTATTTAGTACCATCAGAACCAAGCAACCATCTGGATATCAGCAGAGGCATTATCGGGCGTTGATATAAAATTCGCCATGTTAAGAACAGACACGATAAAAGCCCGCCTAATAAAAACTTTAAAAAAAAAATTAGAAACCAGATATCGCTTTTTATTTAATTTACCTGCACGACGTCGACGAAACTTATAAACAACCAGTTAAATTGGACGGTGACGACGCGCAGTTTTTGTAAAGATCACATGTAAAACGGATTTACACCAAACGATTCATTTTAATTAAATGCAATCGGAAGAAAATATTTCTGTACAGCACATTAGATTTATTTCAACTGAACAGATAATTCACTGATAAGCGAAGCACATTAAAACGAACTAATAGTAATTAGCATTTTCGTTAAGCAACACTCGCATTGAAAATTTTCAAAAAGTGCCGTTTTATGCGTATGCAAACGAAGTATTAGAAATCCCAGTTCCTATCGTTGAGAACACACGTACGAAAAATAGATAGATATACGTATAACAATTTAAAGCAAATTGTATACGTAAAATAAAATCAAATTTGTACAATAATAATGCTTTTAAATCGAAATAGGAATTAATTACATTAAAGAAAAGTTTTCTTTCAAAGACAAAAAAATGTCACAATGTGTTTAATTTTAAAACTATTTTTTATGTTATCTAATATTTTTTTGTAAACATTCGTATAGCAAGGGATCAAAGTCGTATAACAAAAAGGTTCAAGTAATACTTGTTCTACAATGTACTATGTTAGTATAGACAGTAGATAGCACCAGCAGCAGTTAGTAATATCCAATTCCTAGTTAAATGCGAGTAATAAGTATGTTGTCTGAATTGAGTTGCAAATAAACAAAATATCATAAGTTAACTCTACAAATTGTAAAATATTGGAAATTAAAAAAATTATTAAATTTGACGCTTCAATTGTTCTGCAATCAGTTTAAATTGCAATTATTATAGCATTGACTGGGTATATAATAACGAATCGAATTTATTGGCTCAAAACGACGCATAAATTATCATCTAAATTGCGAAACGTATTGTGTCGCTATTTTTTTGTTATTTCCTTCCATAGCTTGCATAAATCAAACTGTGCCGATGTATGTTTTTTTTTTTCAAACAAAGGGCATTGCACCATAACCCCGAAAAAAGACGTAACCTTTACTGAACAAGCTTAAAACAATTTACAAACTAATCAATTGTTTACTGTTCGTGTTTTAAGTAGATTTTCAAAGTACCATTTACCCTTTTGCTTTTAAGTTAAACCTAAAACAAACAACCTACTCGACAAAAATTTACTCTTTGAAAGTGAATGTTTTGTTTAATTAAATACACAAAAACACCCACAAAACGTCTGGAATTTTTTTTGCTCTTATAATTTCACATTTCATCTGAAATGTTCTTGAAAGCTATCAAGCAATTAAATTTTTTTTAAATAATAGATTAATAACTTCTCTTAAAATTTGTTTAAGTTAAAAGCCAAAAAATTAAAGCTTAATGGAGCTTTGCATTATTTAAATTTTGTTAAAAAGCAGTTTTAAAATTTTGAATTATTTAAACAACTGCATTATTAACTTTTCAAATAAATTACTTTAGGGCGTAAAAGTTTGCAGAAACCATTTCTGTAAACCACCAACAATCGTTAATCTTAAAAAAGGTGCTACTAAATAAAGTTGTTTGTAATGGCCGAATAAGTACGCCGTCTATTAAGATCGCACCTCTGCACTTCAAACTACAAATGAATGGAATTAAATAAAACGGTTTATGATATGAACCGCGAAAATAATAAAATTTTGTGAATGGAGTTAGTACTGTATCGATTAAACCGCTAGCGGTCAACCGTCCCTTCAGTTAGCTAGCGTCTGAACCTATAAATAGCAGCATCAACGCCTAAATATACCTCATACCACTTACAGAATTTGTTAAACTACCAGGTTTTAATTCACCAAGTTTTTTGTGTTAAGTATATTGCGGTCGTTTCAGCAAATTTAAATGTTAAGCTTTATTGTCAATTCTATAAGAATTATTTATTTGAAGGAGTTGAGTTTGCAAGTTCAGCAAAGCTTTAGAAATGTTAAATTGCAAAACTAAAACTAAGTTTATGACTCCACTAAATAAATGATGCATAAATCAAATAAATTTTAATTTTACTTAATTTATACTACACTTTTTACCACCTCCAAATTAATTATTAAATCAAATTAAAATAAAAGGAATTTTGAAAAAAACAAGAAATTTAAATATTTTCTTGCCAAATCAACTTTTTTGGTAATTTTCGTAATTTTTACGTAATTATCTGGTGGTCTACTTAGGAAAACATTAAAATGCTAATATTGAAATATTGGAAGAAATATATTACACCAAAATTTAGAGGTTTAAAAGCTCTGGAAGAAGGATTCCACATGGTTTAATACACCGATTAGTAGGATGCCAAAGAAATTCAATTTTCTTGCTCAGCTTAATAATAAAATTTGGAAGAACAGGTTTACCTCTTTTAGGAAAAAAACATTTTCCTCTAGGACAACAGAAGAATGCGTTGGTGATGGGAAACTCGCGGAATTTGAGATACGGTTTGGGAGACAATTTTTTTTTACTTTGACACACCTGTACCAAAAATTAAAGAAATTTGTTTTTAGAAAACGCTTACATCCAATAAAAAAGTTGAAAAAAGTGTAAGTGAATATTTCTATAACTTTCCATACTCTTACTTCCAAGAAAAATTCTGATGTACGAAATATATTGGAGCAAGGGTGTTAAATAAACTAATATTTCGTAGGAAAATGAAATTAGGTATTAATTGGAGTAGCTGTCTTTTATTCCCAGGCCGAGTACTATTTTCTTTTCTATGGTATCTTACATTTTTACATAATATGTCAGGTTCAAAAAGTAATTCATTCAATACCGCATTTTAGTAAAACCATGAGATCTGTACATACTATACTGGCGTTATATGAGGAGATATAGTTCAATCTCTTTTCTTGTGGCGTTGTTGATTAATGAACGTCTTTGTAGCCACGGAACTAGATGGAAAGAGTACACTACGGTTGTTTGTGTATAATTTATTAAAGACAAAACTTACAATACAATATCTTCATTCACTGCTTTACGGGTTTATTTGCAAAAATAAAACGTATGTCGGGAGCCTTCTTAGAAACGTGTGCCGTGTGTAGCACTTTACGACGGAAGTTGAATTTGACGCGCATGTTGCGGTTTTTCCATTGGTGTATTGTTTAATTCACGAAAAGTTTAAAAACTTACGAACGGACATTTTCTACTTCCTTCTACTGGGTGTTTGGCGTGCTTCGTGAAGCTAAAATTTTACACATAAATTATTAATGTGTGCTTCAATAATTCCAAGTTAAATTGGTGTGTAAATACCCAACCGCATTCACCCACGTGCGTTGACCTCCTATTCTACTTGTGTATTACAATCTGGATAATTCCTGGGGGTGCTGGAATGGCTATTTTGAGAACCCTTCGCTATATAACTTGACGACTTCCACGATTTCACCTACATTTAAACTGCCAACGGCCGATGAACCCTACAGGCTGATGAGTCGTTTACGCTGCATACTTGCTGTTTTAAGGGAACATATCTGCCTTTCGTTCTTCGTCGTATATTTTTTTTATAGGAAATTCTGGGGCTACCTATCTTCTGAAGCTGTCAAATACTGTTGCTAGCAAAGAACCTTCCTTTTTGAAACTGCATACAACAGAATACAGCTAAGTTTACTGTTTAAGAAACTTATTCACTATTCATGCGTATGAAGCTCACGTACATGTGACATTAAACGATTTGAATCCTTAGCATATAAATAAATTTTTATTCGAGGTAGACTCCACCACTGATTTTCGGTTTTGTTTTTAACTAGCTCCATAAGAGTTTGGGCGTTTTGGATAAAGTGGGTGAAGCTAAAACAAAATGCCTTTTGGGTTGGCGGGAGCTACTTACCGTGCTATTCCGAGTTTAAGTTAGTTTTAAGTCACCGTGTTAAAGTGACGTATATACGTCAAGTTTTCTTACTAACCAATCCTTAAATGGAACGCTAACTTTATTTTGGGGTGTAACGAACAAAAGCTTAACTGAATTTCGACACATTAATTGCAAGCTTTTATTAAATTGTTGTTGCTAACGCTTGTAATTCTATGCAACAGCCTTTATCTTATTTCTGTCACATGCTCCTAGTATTTTAAGTTTTATTTGCTATATTGGTTGTCTATTTGTTTCTCTAACTTGTGTTCGTTTTAGCGTATTAGACCTTTAATAAATCCTATTAAATTTCTGTTGGTCGGTTTTATTTTTTTCTATTACCCAACAGGTGGCGTCTCGTTAGGCAGTAGTCTATTTCTTTACAGTTTCTCAAGGATCTCCCCAACTCACTGACTAAGCCGGACACTGCTGTGCTAACTACTACAAATACTGAATCCTCCACGAATTTAGTGCGCCAAATAATATTGTTCTACAACCGTTACAACTGGGTTAATTTGTCTTAATTCGATTGCTGTATCAACAGTCGATCCTGTTTAATGTACTTGTTTATTTCAACTGCGTTAAGTAGATAATTGTTTAAATCAGCAAGGTTGCTGGATGTATGCTTTCTGTATGATCACCGATTTCCTGGTTTGTTGTTGACGATTGATGGAAGTCTTTGTAGACGCAGAATTAGATGGAACGAGTATGCCACTGTAGTTTGTGTATTATTTATTGTAGACAAAACTTGTAATGCAATATCTACATTATTTACATAAAGCGCGAGCGGCGATGTGCCGGATGCGTCCCGACAGACTTGAAACTTGATCACGCGCGTTACACTATGCACTAAATTGATTCGATCACTGTTTCAATACTCGATTCTGTTGATGTACTTGCTTATTTATACTGCGTTGAATAAGTCACTGTTTAAATAATCAAAGCTGCTGGATGTATGCTTCATGTACCGTCAGCAATTTCTTGGTTCGTGTCGCTGAAATACTTGGTGTGCATTTGTATGTTTATTTTCCGCATTCTTGGGTAATAATATTTCCTGATTTGGGTAATTAGGGTTTGCTAATGGCCACCCCATTTAGTGGATAGACAATCTACAATAAAGTATGCTGATGGTAAATGTGCAAAAATGTCAAAAAAAAATTTTGTTGGGGATTTTGTTAAGTTTTTTTTGCTGTTGCAGATATTGCTTTGTTTTTAGTTTTGTTTTGCTTCTGCGGATGCTGCTGTGTTGATTAACATGCTACCGTGTTGCTTTGAGATGCTGTTAATTATTAAAAAGACTTTAGGCAACGAAAAATTCGAAGAACATTCTCAAGTTATCGGTGTTGCAAGCATGTCGGTGCTCACGTTAAAATAAAAAATGTAAACAATAAAATAGTTATTTGCACACAAGAACCCCGTTACTGTCAAGTGTGTTTTAAATATTATTAACATTGTTAAAAACTATAAAATAAAAACAATTTTCCTAGTTAAGAAAAACATTGAATTTCGCAAGTAAAATTTTGTATTAAAAAATGAAATAATTAAAGTGTATGGTAATACATATCTTAGTCATTTCAACACAGAACCACAGAAAAAAAAATTGAAATATACACATCCATGAGTAAAATGTAACAACTATGCTCACACATTACAAACTACACACAATAGGAATATATTTTGGCATTTGAAAGCATATGATGCAAAAACCCTTAAATTTATTCGGAAAAAATGTACACCTTTCACAAAACCCAATCACACACTACCATAGGGCGCACAACAAATATTCTACAAATTAATGTTGAGGGGTTGAGTAAGGAAAAATTACCATACGAATAAATAAATAAATGTTTAAAACAAATTGAAAATTACGTTAATATAGTTCACGTTAGGTAATTTATCGGCAAAAGTTAGGTATAATTTTAATAAATAATAGGTAATAGATTTAAAAGGTTTATGCGTGTTAAGTCATGCGATCATGTACAAATTATTAAATGTTAAATTTTATCATTTTTTAATTATTTTTCTTTTTGTCTCGTAAAAAGAAAAACGAAGTTTCAGAACGGTTAAAACGAGTAGTAAATTATGGTTGACACATCACAAATTTAAAAAATTATGGATTGCAGATGCTGGCCATTTAGTACGCCATTATCAATAATTAATTTTTAATTAAATTTTTTTTATGAAGATTAAAAAATAAAATTTTATAGTAACGCTAAATTCGTATATAATCACAACATAAATTATATGTATCGACCTCTAAATACGTTTTTATTTTACAAAATTAAACAATTTAAATTCAAATATTCAAAAAAAAAAACAAAAATTGTAAAACAATTCTGGTATCATAAACCTAAACCATGATATCAAATATACCGTTAAAAAATGCGATATCTCCTAAATAATTACTACCATTACAGATTAACCCATTATTGACCACTGTACTTGCTTGGGTACACTGAAATTAATTTACCTGTAATGACACCTGTCGTGCTGTAGCTTAAGTTTAGTACCATACACGTGTTCACTGCCATTTGCCCTTTTGCATAGTGGTAAAGTTTTCCAATTTTTCTAGTGGTTTTAAATTTACAAGGGAAAGAATCAGCACGTGTCTCTGTACTTTTGAGGTTACCAGGAGTGAGTGGATATTATTATAAATAGTGATCATACGTGATTCTTAAATATTACTGTTTGTGTGTTATATGTTTTGTAAGACATGTAAGTATAATATGTGTTCATTATATTACCGTTAAATTGTTGCATGTGTTGTATATATCATTGTAAATTTGTCTGTACTCAGTTGAGTACAACGGGCATGGGCATGTTATGAAAGATATTTTTTGAATTTTCAGTGTACAATCTAAAATGGATTTTACCGAAATTTGCCCGACTTCATTTTATGGGAAGAGATTTGAAACACTGGCGGCTGCATCAGATGCGATTGAAAATGCAAGGACCAATACTTCAGAAGTAGATTTAGTTATAATTCCACCAAATGTCGATTATCAAACCGACGAGGAAGAATTCGACGATGATGACCTAATTGCAACTGAACTGCCAAAAGATATACCAGGAGAGTTAGAAGTTCATGTAAACGAACCGGAAGAAAGCAACAATCTTCAGTATGACAGTGGTTCGGAAGATGAAGATAAAGAAAGGCCAAAAATCCAAAGAAAAACAAAAAGTGACGGAACCTAAATGGACTCGTAAATCAGTAAACATGGGGATGAAAGGCACCAATGGAACTGACGCCCGTGCTGAAAATGTTCGACAAGAATTGGCAGGTTTGAATGCTGTCAATGTTTTTGAAAAGCTGTTTGATGAACAAATTGTAAACCATATTGCAACTCAAACCAATGTTTACGCACGAGCAGCGAATAACCATAACTTCTATGTCACTGGTGAAGAAATAAAGATTTTTATAGGATTTCTTCTCTTCTCCGGCTATCACAGACTGCCCCGTGAACGTCTTTATTGGAATTTAGATGAAGATTTAGGTATCCCATTTGTGTCAAATGCCATTAGCCGAAATAGGTTCAGCGAAATAAAAAAGTACATTCATTTGGCTGACAATTCAGCTATTGACAAAATGATAAAATGTACAAGCTCAGGCCGCTAATGACCTTGGTAAATGAAAAATTTCAGCAGTGGGGTATTTTTCATGAACATTTGTCAATCGATGAAGCGATGGTCAAATACTTTGGGCACCATTCGGCGAAGCAGTTTATCCGAGGCAAACCAGTGCGCTTTTGGTTATAAAACTGGATGCTTTGCAGTTCCACTGGATACTGCTATGCATTCGACACATACTGTGGTGCTAAACCTTCAGCTGCACAAGATGAGCAAATGATTCAAAAATCGTTACTTCCCCTGGGATCGCAAGTAGTTTTAGATCTCTTAAAAGTTGTTGACGTTCCAACGGACCACATTGTCTTTTTGACAACTATTTTTCAAGCTACGACCTTCTGAAGACACTGAGAGAAAAAGATAAGAGCTACTGGCACAGTGCGAGATAATCGTACAAAAAGTGCCCACTTGCAACTTCGAAGGATATGACTAAAAGGGATCGGGGTTATCATGATTACCGGTATGACGAAGAAAATTCTCTTTTGTTCGTACGATGGAACGATAATAGCGCAGTAACGATGATCACAAATTATGATTCATTAGAACCAATAGCACAAGTCAAGAGGTGGTCTGCAAAAAGAAAGAAATAATTTCTGTACCGCAACCCCAATTGATCAAAGCTTACAATGCATCAATGGGTGGGGTTGACTTGCTAGACCAAGGAGTAAATAATTATAGAATTAGCATCCACGGTAAGAAATGGTGGTGGGTACTTTTTACCCACATCATAAACATGCTTGTTGTAAACGCTTGGAGATTATACACCATAACAAATCCAGAAAGTAAAATAGACTTATTATTATTTCAACGGAATATAACTCGTCATTATCTTCGGTCATATGGCAAGGCGATTCAGAGAAGACCAACTACCAACAGACCTTCAGGTTCATTACCACGAAGCATCCTAGAGGATCCTGCTGGTCATTACCCTCAAAAATTCAGGACCCACTTAGATGTCGTCAGTGCCACATGCGAGTCAGGTGGAGATGCGAAAAATGTCAAGTGACTCTTTGCACTGAAAAAGGGACTGTTTTAAAATATTTCATTCCCAAAATCAAACAAACTAATAAAATTGTAAAAATCTATTTTAGGTTATCCCCATTGACCCACTGTACTCGGTTGAGTACACCTATTTTTGAAAAATAAAACGAAAAATTTTAATTTGACGTTTTATAAATATCCTTAACATCCCTTAATGTCATTTTTAATTGTTCGACATCCCTTAACTTTCTGCTAAGTTGGTGGGCATTAATGGGTTAATATTAAAACAATTTAAGTCTCAATCTTTTTAGACTAGTTTACTTATGTACTATCTAAATTCTAAAGGTGGTACTAGTTGCAAGATTTGAAATTTTTCAGCTACGTAACTTTACTAGTGAAACAAAAGTCACACTGCTTTTTCGGATATGCTAACCAACGCGTGAACCTGGACAAACAAACTTGGGAGGCTATCAAAATCAATTTTTTGACAAGTGTTTGCTGACGAACGATGAAATTTGTTGATGTGCAAGAAAGAATTAAATTACATTACAGCAACTTTGTCGATAGATGTGTAAGATGTTATATAAGTTGATTTTTATAATCAACTATGCTTTAGCAAAAATAACAATTTTGAATCCTATGCTGTAAATTTACAAATGATTGAACAGTAGCAAACAAACACCAAGAATCACTCCACAGCTGTTTTGTCCTTTTGGTGCTCTTCAGAGGTGAAAGAATTCAAGTGTAAGTTTACGATTGTGAGAATGTTTTATTTGGCGCGGCATAAAAAGTACTACGTTGATTCCGTATAAAATAATATATTATTTGTACATAACCGTATTAACTTATTAATCATTCTACCAGTCTTAGAGAGAAAATAAATCTATATTTCTAGAAATAAAGTGGGTGATGTTTATTGATCTTAAACTAATAAAGTTAAGTAAAAAAATTAGTTTAAAAACTTGTGGGAAGAAAATAAATCAATACTCCAAGTGTTGAAAAAATAAAGTGGGCGAAATTTTTAGATGTAAGACTAATAAACTCAGAGTTAATGAAAATAATTTAAATTAAATTTGAGAGAAAAATAAGTCAATGTTCTTAGTCTCTAAAAAAAATAAAGTAGGCGAAGTTTATTGATGTAGAACTAATAAACTTAGAGTCAAAAAAAATAGTTTTTAAATAGAAAACCATAAACTATTTCAAGAACATTTAGTTAATAAACATTAAACCGTATTTCCATTATTGCATCTACAAATTTTGAAGTTTTAATTAAGGTTACTATTTTTATATTTTTTGGAATTTATAAAGAAAATCTAAAATTCAATTAATTCACCATGATTTGACTTTTGTTTTTTTTTTATCTTTTTTTGTTCTCTGTGAAAGTCGTAGTCAGAATATTACGCAGAGTCAGTGAAAATATGGTTTAGAGAACGATTCTAACAAGGCGTTAAATTAAGAAGATTGCAGGTAGAAAGACATCGTAACAATACGATAGTCGACAGTGAATAAAGTGATAATAATTTAAGTGATCATAATAACGCAAAAAGTTTGATTTAAGCAAGGATATACAAACCTAGATAAACTTCCGTTAAAATAATCTAACAAACAATTATTGTAATCGTCGTTAAAATTATGCCCATCCTTGTTTGCAATGTAACAGTATAATTCCATTGTTACATTAATTTAAGAGTTCGTTAAAGTTTTTTTGCAAAGCTAGGTACCAAATGTACATAAGAAACAACATTGCGTAGAGTGTCAAAAAACTAGCAACAAATGCGCGCAGTAAACAAAAGTTCATAGATGACTTTGATCAAGAGGTATTTTTCAAAAATCGTTTATAATTTCCTTATTTGCCGAGATAAATATATGAAACCATATATTTTCAGAAACCTAAAAAAACTCTAATCAATGAAGTCATAGCCAACTATAGTTTCCATTTTAAAAAAATGCATGTTTGGTCTGTAACTCAAAACGAATTAAGTTATAATAAATTCAAATACGCCATTGAATTGCAAATAAAAAAAATGCACAAAAGTGTTTTGGTTAAAATAAAAATATTTACAAACAAAAAGTTATGAAGTTTTAAAAACGGCATGAAACGCAAAATACTCTGTATCTCCCAAACGAGTCGAGATATCGAAGTGCTGCTTAGGCCATTGAATTTGTCTTAAAAATCGGGCAAAGGGTCTCGGCCACGGTTTTTCCCCTATCAATTCGCCAAATACCTGAAACCCCCAATTACATCAAAATAGGACGCCCTGTACATTACGTGTAAACGATTCATTTGTTTTTTTGTCTTAACTATATCACACTTATTCTATCAGTGTTAAGCACGTAAGAGTACATCAATAATAAAAGGAACATGGGTAAATATATTTTTTATAATGGCTTGTAGTTTGATAAAAAAGCTCCCACTAACGCCTACAATTTTATTAACAAATGTAGACCTGATACTAATGAAAAAGTATTAACATTTTTGAGTTAATTTTAATTGTATATCTTTTCTTTTTTTGTGAGATGTTAAAACAAGAATAAGATATGAAGTAAATATATGACAATAAAATTATTATAACTTAAATATTTGTCAAAAAAAAAATAGTCAAATGGGTATTAATAACGTTATAATTGCTAGATATAAAACAATATAGTCACGAATACTTATTAGTTGGTATTAGGAAATTTTAGAGCGTAATATTTACAATGTTCTTACTGGTACATTAAATAATAAAGAAAATTTTACTTTTTGTTTACAAAAATAGGTAGCGTTACCTAAAATTTACTATTTAAAGTTTTAAACTACTTGAAGAAGTACCGATTTTATGTGCTACTTAGGTTTTTTTTTCCATGATATAATTATTATTGTAATTACAGTTAATTAAACATATAATTAAAATAACACTTCAGTTATCGTATCCAGCACTTAAAACAATTTCAAACTTTTGCATGTTAATAGCCACTTTCTCATTACCATGTAATCGTTTTCTCGGAATTCGATGTAAACATCAACTTTTCTAATCTAAAATTCAATAATTCGAAGAAATATTATAAAAGAACACGAGGTTGTTGTTAAATCATTTTGCAATTTCTTGTACTAAATTAATAATTAGATTTGCTCTGCCAATTATAATTCATGGATTCATGTTGTTCTTGTATAAACAGCAAACAACCCAGAAACTGTTAATTAATCAATACGACATATAATGTTATCAATTAATACCACATTCTATTTAACCTAATTAAATTAAAAATTTAGTTTAAATCCAATATGTGCAAGTAATTGGAAAGTGTTTCTAATTAATTAGAAGATCGGTCGGCATAAAAATTCATGAAAAAATGTCAATATCAAAAGCGATTGATATCATAAAAGTTGTATTACAGTGTCAAGGGTCGTGGTAGATTAGTTTAACATTCAGCTTTTCGTGTAATAAATAAAATATATTGAATATTTACCCTTGACTTGTTTATGTTTGATAAAATATTTGTACGTATAGGTTTAATTTAGAATTTGTGAGTGTTATGTGTAACGATTTAATTATTTTACTCACGTAGTTCATGTTAGGGAGTATTACGTAAATTGGAAAAAAAGTAGTGCTTCTTAAATAGATTAAATGGTAAATCTACTTATAAAGAAAGTAAAGGTTCTAGTAATTTAGTCGTTAACGTTTTAGAATCTTCATTAAGTCTGAAAATAGTTACCGATTTAAAAATTGAAATTATTGCTTGCTAGAAAATTGCAAAAGCATTGAAAAGCTTATAAAATTACATTACTAATAAATATTTATAAAAACTGATGAAAATTGTGATGCAAATTAATTTTTTTTTCTTCTTCTTTTTGCTTCTTTATTTTGATAGAATTTTGTAACATTAACGATGACGTTGAAATTTTGCATACAAGTTCACTAAATTGCAAAAATCATGGGTCAAGTCAAAATTAACACTAATTTACATTTTTCTAACCTTGAAATTATTATAGTATGTTAAAGTAATCGACTCCAAACTGCTGAAAATATTATGTAAATGTTAGTAAATAATATTAACCAAACATTTAAATGTATATGTATTAAAAAAATATCTGTTATAGGTATATTTTAGGTAAACAAATATAAAATACATCTTACGTAAATATTTCAAGCAAATATCTATCAAATATTTTAAATTGATTAATAAAAATATTTAAAATAACTGTTAATATATTTTAAATAAATATATTCAAATATTTGAATTAAGTTTTTTAATAATATTTTCCAAACATTTAAAATAGTTATTTATGAAACATTTGTTAATCAGATGTCTTGAAACTCACTGAAACATATAATTTTATTATATTTTTAAAATATTTGTAAATAATACAATAATATTAAATTAATTAAAAAATATATATTCCTAATTCTTTATATTTTTCTATTTATGTTTACAAAAGAAAATTTTTAATACACATACTGTTACGGAAGTGGTTGTGAATTTATTTAGAATTGTTAGAACGAAGGCTTCTACACTGTACAAAGAATGTACAAGGCGCCACCTAGTATTGGTATAAGAAGTCTTTTAGAGCCACTAGAAACTCGTAGAACCAAGAAACAAACCATTAAGTGGGTAAAAATATCTATCAAATATTTTAAATTGATTAATAAAAATATTGAAAATAACTGATAATATATTTTAAATAAATATATTCAAATATTTGAATTAAGTTTTTAATAATATTTTCCAAACATTTAAAATAGTTATTTATGAAACATTTGTTAATCAGATGTCTTGGAAACTCACTGGAAACATATAATTTTATTATATTTTTAAAATATTTGTAAATAATACAATAATATTAAATTAATTTTAAAAATATATATATATTCCTAATTCTTTATATTTTCTTCTTTATGTTTACAAAAGAACATTTTTAATACACATACTGTTACGAAAGTGATTGTGAGTTTATTTAGAATTGTTAGAACGAAGGCTTCTACACTGTACAAAGAATGTATAAGGCGCCACCTAGTATTGAGTATAAGAAGTCTTTTAGAGCCACTAGAAACTCGTAGAACCAAGAAACAAACCATTGGTTGGTAAAAATACATAATTATAGCGACTAGACTTCAATCACAACGCACATAGAAATACATAAACACAAAAATATAACACGGTTTAGAGAAATGCACAATATTCAGTTACAAAATAATAAGAACTCAGGAGAGCAAGTTAAGAATTAAGTAATAATTTAGGCACAAGCACCCAAATAGGTAGCTATCGTAGTGTACCATAAAATTTTGTCAGTCGTAGCACCAATCGTTTCTTGCAAGCGACCTACCAATTTCGCGTGGCAATTATCGTTATTAACATACTTGAAAACAAATTACGTGAGGTACCGGACTTTGGCCGATTATCCAAATAGTTTCAAAGCGCAACACGATTTAGCAATACTTTGAAAAATCTTTTAAATTTACAGAGATTCTTTAACACAGAGTAAACGGTATGTTGTTAAACTTACAGCCGTAGTACGAGTACATAAAACGCGACAAAAATAACGATTCCCATGCATAAAATAATCAACTTTCGTATCCGAATCAGGCAGAACTTAGTTTTTAGCATAGAAGGAAAGACAAGATAGACTTCGTATTGATAACAGTTGTTGGACGTGCTCACAGTGAACCTGTTAACAGTATTTTCTTGTATGGTGTCTTTGACAACAAAATGGGTTCTAACGTAGGTTTAAATTCTAACGACGGCGACCTTCACTAATAATATCCAGACCTAGCTTTGTTATGTTAAGTAATTTTCTGCTGAATTTTTTCCTAGTTGTGCTTTTGTAGTTGATAAAAACAAAGAAACTGATTTTTTTATTTCCAGGTCGGTAGCAGTGAGAAACCGTTTTCTTGTCGTCATTAAGAAGTGTGTCGTATCAATAAATTTGAACTTATTTTCTAAGCTATGATTTTAGACAGTATGAAACACTCTCTCTACGTTGGTAAAATATACTAAAATTTCTGTTTTTATTTTTAGAAATATATAATGATGTTGCCATTT